>WWET01001169.1:19343-38508 GCA_011038615.1 Limnodynastes dumerilii
ACACTCACCTTCATCGTGAAGACTCACGATGATCAGTGAGTGTTTCCCCTGCATCACCGGCGCTTCACTCGTATGTGAAGCGCCGACGATGCAGTAAAATAGTCACGCAAGCGCCGTACACGCACGGCGCATGCGCAATGGTTACCTGCCTCACGGAGCGGTGGCATAAGGAATCAAGTTGATTCCTTAATGCCTTTTTTTTTATTCTTAGCGATCCCCCTGAACCACCAATGTTTCCCCCCTTTTTATCCACTGAAGCACCAATGACAAGAGGAGATTCAGAACCTATATAAAATGATTATATATACGGTATATATATATAATCATTTTATAAATATTTTATATAGGTCTGAATCTCCTTTTGTCATTGGTGCTTCAGTGGATAAAAAGGGGGGAAACATTGGTGGTTCAGGGGGATCGCTAAGAATAAAAAAAAAGGCATTAAGGAATCAGCTAGATTCCTTATGCCACCGCTCCGTACGGCAGGTAACCAATGCGCATGCGCCGTGCGTGTACGGCGCATGCGCGACTATTTTCCTGCATCGTCGGCGCTTCACATACGAGTGAAGTGCCGGGGATGCAGTGGAAACACTCACCGGACATCGTGAGTCTTCACGATGAAGGTGAGTGTTTATAAATCTGGGGAGTGAAGTGTCCAGGCTCGCTGCGATGATAAGCGAGCCTGGATCACTATCACTCCCCAGATTTATGCGGTGTCCGTAAATAGAGCCCATAGTCAGGCCTTCATAGCAAGAGTGTCAGCAAAAGTCTGTGTGGGGGCAACTCTTACCATTCCAACCCAACCTCCTGACTGTTGTATTCTCCACAGCTGTTTGGGAACAACCATTCCAATGTGCCCTATAGTAGCTCTGCACTCTGGTTCTTATAGAAAAATGATATTTGATTTGGTTTATTAAAATTGCATAAAGGGCTAATGAGTACACATTTAAACTCTGCAAAAGGACTTACATTTTTAAATTGAGCGAGTTGTAAGTTTATATATCACACATTAATTCATAGAATTTTACAAATATAATTATGGGATGCAGTTGCCGATGCAAATCTCCTGTTTTTGGCAAAGATACAGCTGAAGTTTAATTTAAGAAAAACTGCATTCCTTAACAAGTACCACTTCGAAATGGCCTTATTTTGACAAGGTACCCATTCAGGTTAGGGATAGGCTGCGAGAGAGAAAGGGTTAGGCTCCAGAGAAGGGAGGGTTAAGGTTATGCTGCGGTGCAGGAAGGGTTAAGCTCCTTAGAGGGGAGGGTTAAGGTTAGGAGAGGGTTAGGGTTAGACTGATAGAAAAAGGGGGTTAGGGTGAATGTTAGGGTAAGGGGTAGGGGAAAATCCTAACTATCACCGTTGGAACAGAACCGGTGTCCATGCTGTCTTAATTGCAGCCATGAAAAAATCTAAGGTGTTGCAACTGCATTGTCGGAATAAGATGTGTTGCCACACCCAGGGCCGGCGGAACCCAGTAAGTGTGGCAGGGGGGCGCCAAGCCAGATAGGCTCTCCCCTCCATCTATCCGCTGGTCACCATATAAATGAAAAAAAAAAAAGAACTTAAAAAAAAAAAAAGATATATTTATCTAATATGGGGTGCCCGGGACCCAGCATCCTCTGCTGCATTAACTCTGTCGTGCGGATCTGCAGCAGTGTGATAGCCCCCTCCCACACTGTACACTTTGCATGCTTCCTCCCGCCCGCTTAGCATCCAACACACTAAATATCCAACACACGGGGGGAACATCCAACACTTTCAGAGAGGAGCCTGAAGACTCAAAAATAGGAGGGTGCAAATTTATTTTTTGCAGGAGGGCGTCAGACATGCTAGCACCAGCCCTGGCCACACCACACCCAAAATTACTTAGATTCATATAGCTAGTCATAATAATGATATATTTCTGATGGATATTTCATTTGCAGCATACCAAAACAGTCATAATAATTTATATTGCCAGGAATTCCTTTGTATATTTGTTTTACCACAATATTACAGAGCAAATTGATGTGTGCTATGTACTTACCTTGTGGCAATATTACCTCACTACAACTAAGAAATATTCCCTTACTACATTTTAAATGAATCCTACTTGCAGAATCTATAGTATCAAGCCATGTGGGTAAATAGTAAATGCAATTTTAAATACTTTGTGAATATATGAGGGTACTAAATTCTCTAGAATTACATTTCTTGTTTGATATAACATTAGTAAATAACAAACAGTTAATAAAAAAAAGAAGTCTGAAATTGTAAGGCGACATTAATGGAAATAAACTGGCTCTTAATTTATGCTAATGTGCTGGGCTGTGGTGACAATAAGCACAAAATTACAGAGTGGCTTTCTAGCTGCTAATTATCCCCCATCTTTGTTGTTCGTGAAGATGGACACACAATTATACTCTCTTGCTGTATATTAATACAGATTCTTGACATCTTCAGCAGACCCAGAGCTGTCATCGAGCTTTTTGTCTACTTTAATTGAAAATTAATGGTTACTGTGTTGCCACGGAGATGGTGGCAATGGACGCCAATGGCGTTCGCATTTCAAGCAGGGGCTGGTGGCATTGTTTGTCCTTGATGACCTTGAAACTTAAATGAAAAGTTAAAAAATAAAATAAAAAAAGGAATAAGACAGAAAATGATAACATGGAGGATTCACATAAATAAATTGTGAAGTTTTGAATGTAAGTTATATTAGAAATCCAAGCCTCTTGAGTAAATAATATTCGATTTGCAACATTTTTACCAATATGCTAATCTCCTGTAAACCCTCACTGTGTAGACTGAATAGTGACTGTGAGAACTCATCAGCAAACCGATGAATTGATACCTGTTACTGGATGCATTCTGTTGTGCAAAGGACTACTATATTCAGATGTCAGGTGTATTTACTAAATATTTTGATAAGGTAAGGTGGAAATGTTGCTCAGGGCAATTAATTCTGTTTATACATAAAAGCGATATCACCGACTTAAGGTCGGTTTAAAGTCCCCTCCTGGGATCTGAACTTATAAAGAGTATAGAATGGTGCTCCAGTCTGATATGCCCACAGGTTTGCATACCCTCAGGGTATATATATACTTTGCACTTTGTCATAGAGAGGATCAGGCTCATTCTGGTAAAAATGAAACCTTCCTTTCTGGGGATATTCAGTTGGGATCATGGAAGTAGCTTTGCCATTGTCACGGTGGATGGGCTGACATGGTAAAATGTAGGGACATGATGAAGCAAACCCTCCTAGGATGTTCATTGTCATGATTCTGATGTAGCTGTGAAGGAGAAATGATAGATACTTCTAAATAATAATATTGGGGCATAAGTATAGTATATGCTAGTGGTTTACCCCATGTGGATTTGTTCATTGCTCCTAGTGTACTGTTGAATGTATAGCATATATTAACTGGACTAAAAACAACACAACATATCTTGAAGTAAAGCATATTTAAAGAAAGGTTCATAGTACAACTTATCTGCCTTTCAAGCATATGTTCAGGTCAAGTCATAAGTTATGTGTTTTCTTTCCAAATGGTTTCACCACCCAAAGCTGATGGCACCATAAAGAGGAAACTTGCACCCCTGTCTGTGGCATCCCTACCATCTCTTTTAGGCCAAGAATGCCTCCACTGGCTGACTAACAACCACCATTTGCAAAGAATTTGAGATGACAGCGCAGTAATATTTACAATAGAAGATTTATCCGTGACTCCCTAGGTTAGAGGAGTTAAGGGGGAAAAGGAAAAACTACTATATATGAATACTGATGCACTGCCTGCTCTTATTCATTGCAATGGTGACTGTTAGACAGCCAGAAGCATCCGTGAATATTTTGTTTTGCCAAGAAGCAAAAATATTTTCAGTAAAATATAGACTTTTTTAAGAAAACAACAACAAAAAATTATTAAAAGTAAATAATTGATTGTCTATATTTGACACTGGTTTTAAAGCAAAAAAAACTTTTTGTTAAGATGTGCATTAATCGTACAAGTAAAGTAAAAAGTTTTACAAAAATACTAAAATGCAGGATAAAGTCAAAAATGAAAAGAATAAAATCTCGTCAATAGTGCTGACTTCTATCTATTATATCTAGCACTGAATAGGTTGCCAATGACAAACCACAGTAAGTAAACGCTAAAGGAAAATGAATTGATGCCAAACATAATGCATTTGAATTGATACCATAACCATGGCATTAAAGGGTTAAGGATTTTGTGATATCAGAGATCTATATTTAATATAACTTAATGGTCAAGTTATACTTGCTGCCCAGAAAGGGGCCTGAGTGGATTATAAGCAGATCTTATCTAAAGAAATATGCCTTTATATATTAAACACAACTTTTTATCCTCTGAATCACCTTTTGGGTACCTTAAAGTATTCCTTCCAGTCAATATCAATGCCCCCATCAGAATGCATTTTCAGATTAGGGAAAATTTACATGTGCTAATTTCTGCAAAATCAAAATGTACAAACTGGTGACCTAAGAAAAAAAATAAGAAGACAAGGTGCCATCAGCCTGTTTCCGAATGCCGGCCCTAATCCCACCTCACAGCCCTGTCAGTTTCCTGCTCTAGCACTGACTTTGCTGCAGGCATCTTCTGTGCTCAGCACTCTCAGATCTGCCTCCTCCTGGGACTCCTAAAGAGGACTCTGAGATTTCTGTGTTACCGGATCATTCACTTTGTGCCCTGAAGCAAATCGCTGGATCCCGGGGGAAGAACAACACTGGCAGAGGGAGGAGGGCATACCAAATGCTAGCTCTCTGATTGTGGCTTGTAATAGCAAAAGATTGTTTGAAATTGACATGTCTCATTTTATTCTTCTGCTTTCCTATCTGACTTCCCACACCTGTGCTAGTCTCTTATGTAGGGCATTGAATAAGGCAAGCATCTCAGTAACATGGGCTCTCACTGGGTTATATTTACTTGGCAGAGAGGCATAATATGAAGAAAACAGCTGTTTGCATTAAATTGTGTCTCTTTTCCTACGGTGTGATACATTATAATTAGAACACACCTGCGCCTCTCCGTACCATCATTTTCTAAGGGCATGTCATGTGGCTGAAATACAGAAAACTCTCCATCCTTCTGTGGTTTGCTGTCAGGAGCATCTTCATTTCACAAATGTGACCCTCACAAACAAGCCATAATACATACCTGTCAGTGGCAATTCTCCCCTGGGAATGACTGCAAGACTGAATCTTCTACACAAGCACTGGAGTCTCCAGTGCAGCCATTCCTGGGCCAGAAAAGCTTCATTTGAAAAGAAAAGCCTGCTATAGGTCAGTGGATAGGAAAGTATTTAAACATTCTGATGCTACATAGGACAGGACACTGTCAAAATAATACTGGTTTCTATGCAACATCTTTGTGTCTATATCTTGTGTGTGAAAGGAATAGATGAGCAGGTGCATTTCTTATAGACAAGCTGTTATAAGTTATAAGGGGCTGCATGTTACCTGAAGTGAAAAGAATTCTTAAAAAACATCATAAACCTGTCACAGAAGCAACCCAGGCTTAACACGCTATCAAGGGTTTTTGGAAAAAAAGGTCTGTTTTTTATCTTTTGTTTTGTTTTTTTCTACATAATGTTATACAGATAATGCATTTGTATGCACAAGAGAAACATTCTCATCTCGGGGGCTGTTCATTTATCACTGAAGTTTAGGAATATTTGATGTAATGCAGCTTGTGAAAGTTGATTATTTGTTCAGCAGAGAGAGTTTATGGTGAGCAGGAAAGGTGTGGACGATGAAAGATCAAGAATATTTGTGTTATATGCATGCCTCCATAATTTCTACTATCCATGAAACACTGTGGCACCAACACAGGCATATGCTGCACAGGACAAAGTAGGATGAAATGCAGAACACACAGACAGCCTGTTCCGATTACAGGGCAATAAGGCTGTTTACTTGCCCATCTGGGGCTGGTTACAGGGCGATAAATAGTGAAACAGAAAGTGTGTTTTTCCCTCTGCGGTTTCTGTTTTTGTAACCAGATGTCACAGCTGAGTGAGGGTCGTTTGGTCTGTAATTTGTTTCTGGAGGAGCGGTTTATTTCTTTTTCATACAGTGGCTCGTTTCACCCTTTGCTGCCACTCAAGATGTCAACCACAGAGCATGCTAACTAAATCAGAGCTCAATGCATGTACAGTGTCTATTTCCAGAACCTAGCAAGAGTCTTCCATGACTCAGTGTACATAATAAAGTGTTCCAAGACAGTAGATGAGCACTGATTATTCCAACAACTGAACTATAAGGTTATGCTCTTATTCAGACATTCCAAAATCCTATCAGCTAAGTAGTGGAGCATGCATTTATTGTGTTAAGCCACATAATCAGTCTAGGATAAAATAGAGTTCTCAGTGACTACTGTATGATTGCTGATGTTAGGGTAGCTGGTACATCATGTACTTACATTATTGATGACAATAGTCAAGCGGTTGATGGAAAGTAAAACAACTGGTTATTCCTGTGGAGCTTGTTCCATCACCTTACAAAGTAAAGTAAAGAAACAAAACCACATATACACAAATTGTACGTAAAATTACGTAAAAATAATTAATACATCCTTGGTTGTGAATCCGGGTATTGGCTGATGCTATATGAGTCATTGTCTTTTCCTGGTTATTAATCTTTATCTACCAGAAGGAATATTTCTCTATCATAGAAATGCATCAGGGTCTTATTTATAGATATATATATATATATATATACTGTATATATATACACACACACATATTGTATATATATATCATCTGAAATTCAAAGAAAAAACAGAGGTTCTTCATGGTGCAATAACTTTTTATTTAGTAAAATCTCATAAAAGCAACAAATATCTTGCGTACCATAGGAATTGGAATCAACATTAAATAGATTCTGGTATAGCATAGACAGGTTCTGCTGACACAGGTCAGCAGAAGCCATAATTAGCGTCCCAACAGCAGCTCCATTACTGCCACGGACCCAGCTGATAGCTTGTTCACACTGTCCCAGGGTTTTGCCAGCTCTGTTCCTGCGCGTTCAGTCATTGGACTTTGTCAGGGGGTGTGTGGCAGAGGCTTGGCTTACAGATTTTATAGTCCCTCCCCCAATTGGGACCTCTTATCGGCATTTTACAATAGTTAAAACTATTTTCCATTTAAAATATATTCAAATATAAATGGAAAATAGTTTTAACTATTGTAACTATTGTAAAATGTCAATAGGAGGCCCCAATAGGGAGCAGGGACTATGGTACCTATAGGAGAAACCACAGCGAGTCCCTGCAAGGTTTGTGATCTCTGACAGGCACAAGTGAGCTCCTCGTAGCCCAAATTTAACCTTACTGGTAAGGTGTATTATCCACATTATTGGAGTGGCTTTTATTCTGGGACCAACCGCTTCATTCCTCTCCTTATCTGCATACGGAGAGCACCTCATATTATCCTCCCCATCTACTGACTGTGATCCTTTGTACCCCATACGAACTTATCCTCCCTACCCCGACCTTATTACACTGGACATTTTATTAGTGTCTTTTGAGTTATTTAAACCAGCAGCAATTGGTTTCCTACCCGTCCCTCGGTACTTTATATCCCCAGCACATCTAATATCCAATTATCATTTGGGTGGCCACCTATTGCATTGTGCCATATGAACTTTATATGTTTTATTTACATGTTTCTCTTTTTTCTGAAATAGATGTTTTATACTTTCTTTTTATACATGCTGTTTTTATACATATTGGGCCCAATCCTCGGGTCCGTACGACAGGGCAATTAGGTACAGCGCATAAGGTTTGGCATACGTAGCGTATGTTACATATAACGGCTGTTACAGGAAAGGGGCTGTGCCCTCATGTACGACAGTCGTATCTATGCCGTAAAGGTGGAGATACACATGTAAATGAGGGGACGAGGCAGGGGAAGCCCCGTTATGACCGGCTATGCAGCCATAAGGCCGCAGACCTGGTTGTAAAAGCTAAGGTAGGAATATGGACATGTAAGTATCCAGATTTACTACCTTTAATGGGGAGTGCAGGGGGCGTGCTCTCCCCACTACGCAAACGGCCGTACTAACATTGCACACCCGTAAAGTGCGCGTAGGTCAGGATCCGGGCCATTGTGTTAATAATTTTGGGTACACGTTGGGATAGATCCTCAACTAGGTATGACAGGGGAATTACGCATGCCCCGTGCGTAATTCCTGTCATAAATATTTTACGCATGCACAGAATCTTCTTACATGTGCGTACTGGCAGGTGTACGTAACTTTGTTATGTACGTCAGTCGGTACGCAAAAGGGGCAGACACCTAATTTACGATGGTCCATGTAAATTAGGGGTTGGAGCGACTACAACTGAGGCTGCAAAGCTGCAGAGCTAGTCTTAATAATTAAGGTAGGAATCTGGACACGTAAGCACTTACCACTACGCAAACGTACTTACAGATCCATGCACACAGGTAATGCATGTGTGGCTCTGCATCTGGCCCTTCGTTATTAGAAGGGTCAGCATCTGGCGTGCCACGGATGTATAAATTCTTCTCAGTTAACAGTGTATGTGTCACCCATACAAATCTATATTTAATAACTTTGTCAGACAAATGCAATGTAAATAATAAATGCTGTGGGCATATAGCACCCACATGTATGTTGGTTCCAGTTTGTCACTGTGTAGGGGAAGAGAAGAGAATTGATCCTGCATATTCACGTGGTTGCAAAAGCAGTGATAATACAACACTGCATAGTGTATACAGGAAGAGCATATTAGGCTCTTCATGATATTGGGGTAGATCCTGAATAACGTTTGCCGTACGTTTGGTCGCGTAGCGAATTTTCGTGTACGTAAATTCGCTACGCTACCCTTAACACACCCCCTGCACGGACGTATTTTGTGAAAATACGCTACCCAAACCCTACCTTAACTTTTCCAAACGTAACAGCATACGTCCGCTAACGTGCGTACAGACTACGCGAACGTACGCAGCTTAGCACGCCCATACTGTACACTTTAAATACCCCCCCCCGCCTACTTCACGTAACACGCACGTATTCATCACTAACGTAAATTTGGCACGCCCACACGTAATTACTTACGTTCGCAATACGTGAATTAGCCTTACGTTTGAAAATACGCTACGCGAATGTGCGTATTTTCTGCGGTGCGCATGCGCAGTGCGTACAAATCTGCGAATTTACGTGTCTGCCACACGTAAATTCGCGGAAATGCGTAGTTCAGGATCTGCCCCATTGTACTCATCAAATTGATTTTAGAATTATGCACTGGCTGAATGCAAACTGATATAAAATAAAAATGACTAGATAAAATAAGCAGAAAATAACCAGATAAAATAGTTAAAACCCGAAATTTAAAAGATGGCTTACACCAAATGTTGTAGGTTTGGTTTAGGCCAAAAACGTTGTGTGCAGCTATGCCCCCTACATTTTGTGTCTGTTTGCTGATTGCTTATTTGCCATCACTGCCAACCACAACCCCCCACTTCCCTTACATACACCACTACCACAAAGGAAACAAATTATTATCCATCCCTTCATCAACTTCTTAACAACAACCATTGAGGTATTTAAAATTTCCATCTGAAACACCTGCATTTCCTGGACACTCCTGGAAATCCTTTCCTGCACATTGCAAGATGAAATCATTCTGATGCTGCTTCTGGTGACTGCTTGGGACTTAAACCTTAAACCTTGCTCTAAATTTCTTTACCCAAAAATGTTATTTTGATATTCATGCTTTTTATGATTTAGCACACACGCTTCAGTTCTTAAGAACCTCTCTCCAGTTATTCTTGCCTTTATCACTTCTTTCTGCCTCCTTCCTACTCTCATGGCCCTGTTTCCCCCTACTCTCTCACACCTTTGACCTTCCCATCCATCCTACTCACCCCATTCCCTCTCCCACTCCTCCACCAGCCTCCCCTTCCCTTCCCATACCCACCCTTACCCCCATTCTACGTCCCATCCTTTTTCCTCGTGCATTACCTCGCTCCTGCAACCCCTCCAATCTAATCCACATCACTCCTGTTCCCTCTCTCCCATTCTCCTGCAATCTGGAATGTCAGAGCCATCTGTAACAAGCTCCCTGCCATCCATGACCTCTTCATTTCCAACTTGTGCAACCTTCTCGCCATTACTGAAACCTTGCTCACAACCTCTGATACTACTTCCCTTGTCGCCCTCTGCTATGGTGGTCTCTTGTTCTCCCACAACCCTAGGTCTGGTGAACGCCCTGGCGGTGGTGTGGGCATCCTCCTTTTCCCCTCCTGCAAATTTAGCATCATACCCCCTGAACCCTCTCTCACTTTCACCTCCTTTGAGGTCCACTGCATTCGCATCTACCACCCCATCCATCTCCGTGTTGCTGTTGTCTATCACCCCCCTGGTTTCCCCTCCAAATTCAATGATAACTTTGGAGTCTGGCTCCCCCACTTTTTGTCTTCTGACCTCCCTACCCTTATCCTAGGTGACTTCAACATCCCTGTTGACACCCCCTCAGACCCCAGCACCACAAAACTTCTTTCCCTCTCCTCCTCCTTTAGCCTAACACAATGGACTTCAGCACCCACCCACAAATTGGGCCACTCCCTTGACGTCCTTCGCCTCCAAGTTGCTTGAACGGCTTGTATACAAGCGCCTAATTGGCTAACTTACTGACAACTCCATCCTGGACTCCAAAACTGGGTTCCGCCCCATGCACTTCACTAAAAATGCACTGAGTAAGGTCATAAATGAACTCCTTTCTGCCAAATCTAAGGGGCACTTCTCCCTTCTCATCCTCCTGGATCTATCGGCAGCCTTTGATATCGTTGATCACCCTCTCCTGCTCCACACCCTTTGCTCCCTCGGCCTCTCTGACACTATCCACTCCCGGTTCTCCTCCTATCTCTCAGCTCATTCCCTCTCCTCCTATCTCTCAGATCATTCCTTCTCTGTCGCAACCCCTAGCTCCTCCTCTCCTACTACTTCTCTTCCATTGGCGTGCTCCAGGGCTCAGTTCTTGGTCCCCTTCTGTTCTTGCTCTACACCTCCTCTCTGGGTGACCTCATCAGCTCCTTTGGCTTTCACTACCACCACTATGCCAATGACATGCAAATCTATCTCTCCTCCCCTGACCTCTCCCCCGAACTTCTGTCAAAAGTGTCAGATTACCTCTCGGCCATCTCCTCATGGATTTCCGAGCATTTTCTCAAGCTTTACATGGAAAAAACTGGACTACTGCAACATTCTCCTCTCTGGCCTCCCTCTGGTCTGTCTTGCACCCCTACAATCTATACTAAATGCTGCAGCCAGACTGTATTGTATTCCTTATTCATGTTTTTATACCTTCTGTTAATTATTGTAATTGTTAATTATAGTATTGTATATGTAACCATTGGATTTGCTATTGCCTCTGTACGGAGCTGCGGATAACGTGTGGTGCCTTATAAATAAAGGTTAATAATAATACCGCCCATATTGCATAGCTACCAATATTTACAATCCCAAAACAGGGACAAATATGCCCCATCTCCATCCCACCTTACCCCCTGCCATGGTCCCATCCACACTTATTTCTTCGTAAACTCTGCCCCTCACAGGACTAACTAAACATACTAATAAAAAAAACACAAAACCCTGCCTGCAGGCAAGTCCACTTATCATGACAAAGAGGAAGGTGGGTGGAACAGTGATAGAGTCACCCAGATCAGGACAGCTGGATGCTATGCTATTGTGTGTCCTGTGTCTCTGCTACCTCCCTATGACTGTGTGCATGTCAGACACATACACCCCCCTCTCATTTCCTCTGTGTACATGTACCTCTTTGTATCTCCATCCCACATCATGTGTCTGCTCTTTCTTCTGCCTTCAAAGGATTACAGCCAGAAATAATTCTGGTATCATTGGTGGTAACCATACACCTATAGTAGGGGAAGTGCTCGCTGCAGGCACCTGAAATTAGCATGTGCCTGCAGCTGCAGTTGCTGGTTACATGCTTGTAAACAGTGCTCAGTACTGAGCCTTGTTTATAAACAATTTAAGCTGCCAGCTTTATAAGCAGAGCTGCGGCCGCCTGCTACAGTATATTACCAGTGTGCTGTGGCTCTGTATATGAAGCTGCCAGGGCATAGTAGCAGCGGGGCTCAGCCAGAGCCACTATCCGCGAGTACCCAGCTTTATATACAGAGCTGCATACCCAACTTCATATACAGAGCCTACAAATACACTGTAGCAGGTGTTCATGGCTCTGTGAATGAAGCTGTCAGCTGTGGTGGGGCACTGCTAGTGCCCAGGGCCTGATCCCTGGTTCAAACACACTAGGGGCAATACTGTTAACAGGGAAGCCTATAAGCAAGTTTTATAGTGGTACTTGTACCACCGCAATATCTGTTGTATTATTTTAGTATCAAGCATTGATCTCACTTAACACCATTTTGTCTAGGGCTTTTGCCATTCTTACTCCAATCCATCGCCAGATAGCACTGGCACATAGTAACGACTATAAATATATAACTGAAAGGAAAAAAATGAGAGCTGTTTTTTTTTTTAAAGCAGTAGAATGTGTGAAGCAAATATTTATTTCTGCTATCAGATTATGAGCCTCTAACTGTGGATTTCCCAGTAGAACAACATGCCTAGAATGTTAGATGAATGTACCACTGTAAATGAGTGTGTTTAGCTGCAAGCGTTTTGTGGCAGTAAGCTTTTTATAGCTATCATGTTAAAAGGATGGAGCGTCCTCTGCACTTGTTCCTGTCTCTACCAGTTACCCATTTTTCAGTGAGTCATGATTCATGAAGGAGATTATTGCATAAAATATGGGACACCTGGATATGTCAAGTCCATAAAGAAAACATTTTGTGGGTAAAGCCATGTAAAGAGGCTATTTGCCTATTATGTTTGTCACTGGGATATGTTTACTGGGTAGTCTTTGTACACATTTGTAAGCGTCAATGACTTTTGAATTGTTATAATCAATTTGTTACACTTTCTTATGTAACATAATAAGCTGCTATTTTTGCAGCCAGTTTGCCATCACCATACTTACAACTCTTATTCATTGCAACGGGCTTTTGTAGTGGCAACCTTTAGGATTTTTTATTTATTTTTTATTTTGACAAACAAAAATGGATAAACAGTAGATGATTCCATGGATTCCCAAGGACTAAATGAGAAATAAAATACAGCAAATTAGGGGCCTTTGGGAGTTTCTTTTTAATAAAGTAATATATAAAGTAAAGTATATATATATATAAAGTAAAGTATAAAGTAAATTGGTGTCTGTTTTTATATACTATTTCCCTTGTGTACTGTAGGTGCAGATGGGTTAGGTTCCCCAGTACTGATCAACACATTATATTCCGCCACTGCAGCAGTGACCTGAGAATTTTTCCACTGCTCCAGTGAAGACAGTATGGACACAGAGAGTTATCAGGATCCGATTACTCCAACAGCTACGGTGAGTATTTTCCTTTAACCCTCAGCTTAACCCTCCACTTGTATCCACCTAACCTTAACCCTCCCTGTCCCGCAACCTAACCCTAAGCTTCCCCTTCTAACTGCCTAACCTTAACCTTCCATATAATGTGAAAAAAAGGGGAATTAAGTGCGCTGGAATGGAAGCAGTTCTATCTACCTAGGGTATCCCACTAATTACCCAAATATTGGACCGTATATCAAAATTAATTTGGAGTAGAGCGCTGAGGAAGGGTGAATGGGAGGGCAGGTGGGGGATGGGATAAAGTTAACAATCAATGGGGGGGGGGGCAAAATAATCTTACTGAGTAAAAGGTCAGTAAGTATTACTGTGCAACAAAGCTATTGAATAAATAAAGTGCAAAAAAAGTGCAACAAAGTGTCCAAACCACAATATTTCACATAAGGTAGTGGAAATAAATAAAAAATGATATACTGTTAGATCCTGGTTCCTAAAATAACTTGCCTGTCTAAAAAATAAGGCTTAATATTAATGGTTAAACAAGTGGTATCAATCTAATTTTGCCAGAAAATCTTCCATACAAAGGTAAAGTGAAAATTTCAACTCAAAAATAATATAGAAAAGTTGGTTTACATCCCAAAACACTATGGGCCTGATTCAGAGGCTGAAAATAAGAACTTAAAGTTACACCTGGGCTAAACCATGTTGATTTCAGGGGAGTAAAATGTTATTTGTTGCAACAGTATTATAGTTAAAAGGTGATGTTTCCAAGCTCAAGCCTAATTAGCAGTTTAAAAGCGAAGCTGATCAGGTATCTGTGTGCAATAAGTAAAAGCAAAGCATTCTCCCTGCATGCATAGAATAAAAATTCTCCCTGAATGCATAGAATAAAATTAACTTGACTCCCCCTGAAATCAACATGGTTTTGCCCAGGTGTAACTTTAAGTTCCTATTTTCAGCCACTGAATCAGGCCCTATGTGCTTAAAAATTATATGTGCTTAAACTCTAAAAATTAATACGGGATGTAAAAGTGCCAATTAATCAAATTATGGAAACAAGTCTTTCATATAAAAACATAAATAAAGTGATCCTCGTGCAAATTTCAGTCCAAGAAGAGTAAATAATAATGGACCTGATTCACACTTAAGAATCTTCTTAAAATAAGAACTTAAAGTCACTCCTGGGCAAAACCATGTTCATTGCAGGGGGAATTAATTTAATTGTATCTTTGCATGGAGGGATATATCTTTGAATTGCTTACTGCACACAGATACTGACCAGCTTTACTATTACACTGTTATTTAGACTTGGGCTGGGAAATATCACCTCTCAACCAGTGGCGTATCTACCATGGGTGCAGAGTGGCGTATCTACCATGGGTGCAGTGCACACGGGCCCCTGCAGACAAGGGGGCCGCCCGTGGCACTCACCCTGCACCCAATGGAGGATCCCAGTACCACCTATATCTGTACAAATGGTGACAGTCTCCACCAGCCTTCCGTTCCCAACTGTGCACTCTGCGCGCGGGCGTCACGTGGGGATGTCAGGCGTGCGTGCACTGCGCAGCCTCACACTCCTCTTCTTCTGCAAAAAGGCATTTTTTCCCCTCGATACCACAGGCAATATCACCTATAAAGATAATAAATAGCACTGGTCCAAGTACAGAATCCTGGGGTACTCCACTGGTTAAATTAGCAGGGGATTCTGTTTGCAGAGCGTGAGGCTGCGCAGTGCACGCAAGCCTGACATCCCCGCGTGATGCCCGCGCACTGTTGGGAACAGTAGGCTGGTGGAGACCGTCACCGTTTGTATAGATATAGATGGGGTTGCGAAGAAGAAGGGGGGGGCCTTTGTGAATCAGGTCCTATGTCCCAAAATGCTATATGAGCACACGTGAATGAAACCCAGTTCTATTAGTTTTTCTTTCGGCTGGTTACTCCAATACGATCCTATTACAGTTCATCTGCCGTCAAATTTGAAGAAAAAGGAACGGACTTACGGTTATTTGGCCGCAATAAGAAGTTCTAGGGCAGTAGTGGTTAACCTTTTGAAGAGGATCAGAGGAACGCCGAAGGTATTGCCACGTGCAGGCCGGCTGTTGTCAGGGAGACGCTACAAACAGATCTTCCTGTAGCGTCGGGAAGGAAATCCCTTCTCTCCGCTTGTCTCCGACTCTTTCTCTCAATTAGATGCTCCGGGCACTAAGAGAAGTGAAAAAATAACAACTTTTTATTATGTATTAAAAGACAAAATATATAACAAATAAAAAAAGGCCTATAAAACTGTTAGGACCCACCAGGTAAGCACCGTTCTCTGTGGATGTTGGATACCCGGGTAAGTTTACAGAGGAGCGGTGCTGGGAGACAACTGGAGGCTCAAACAGGATTCTGGCTGACAAAAAAAACCCCTGCCTTAACCTTCCATGTCACACAGCCTAACCCCTAACCTTCCCCTTCTATCAGCCTAGGCTTAACCCTCCATGTCCTGCAGCCTAACCCTAACCTTCCCATGCTATGAGCCTAACCCTAATGTAGCCCGTCCCTGTAACCTGCAGTAGTCAGCTGCAGCACAATTTGCTTTTGGAAAAGGGTACTTTGTGGTACTTTTCATTTCTGAGCATGTTCAGTAGAAGATCAAGCAAAGAAATGTCACTTCTGACATACGCTCACCTCTGGATCCAGCTGTATTTATCTTTTACTACAAGAGCCCCAGTGCTAACAGCCCTAAAGCTGACTATGCCTAGCAGGGGGCCTGCATTTTTTGCCTAGGGTTGGTTGGTGCTATAAACCCAAGGTCCACACACACAAACATTTGAAAGCACTAGTTCTGATTAACATTAGTATGGTGCAGATTTGGGGTTTCCTATGTTTTTGTATCTATTCTACCTTGGAAAGTACAAATCATAGTAAAAATTTGTGAGCAATATTGACAAATTTCTGATTAATACATTGTCTCCTCCATGTAAAGAAAGACATGTTAATGTTTACTTTAACATTTCTAACAACTTAAGCATATGCTAAGTTGGGAGAATATATGGTTGAAAACATGCTGTGTGTGGGAGATATGAAGGGGAAATTTCAGTTGATGCATTAATGACACAGATGATGGAGGGAATATATGGAAATCCTGATCCTGATCCTATGCTACAGCTGCCTGCCTGCTTGAATCTATTTATGCTACATGAACTTTTGGCCATCAGTAAGTAGGGTTCGTTAGATGCCCCAATTGGGCTGAAGTCCCACCATGAGGTGGTCTTTTGTTTATTTATTTTGATTTACATTTTTAGCATAGGGATAGCATTTGCCCATTTATGCCCACACAATAATGAATACAACTTCAGGACGTAACGGACGGTGACCTGTTTTTACTGCATGTTTGTTTGATGTGGTATATGTATGTCCTTTGTGATGATTTTAAAAGAGCATGTACTCTATAATAAATATTGATACTAATTGTTTATAATTGGTTGCAATACTTTTTGCTTCTAATTGTGGCCGGTGTGCACAATATAATGGTCTAATGGTGGGCTTTGTCTACTATAATTTTCTTGTGTATTATATACCATTGGTAGCAACCATTTGAGGACCAGTAAATTTGGCTGTGTCTCTCTTAACGCCACACTTCTGTTTGTTTGCTTAAAACAAGTTATATCCTCCTTGATACTGGTGTGGGACTTTTCTCTCTCTGTGTTTATGGCATTTAATAGTCCACCTATCCCTGATTTAATCCTTTCCCCGAATGGAGCGGTTCCCAAGAAAATGCAAGAGAAATATAGACTCATTCAGCACGTCATTTCCACATGGTAAATCTGTTAACGACACTATGCCTGAATCTTTAGAGATGGTCTGCAGCTTTGTTCCTCATGTTCTTATGGCCAAGCATGATATTAAATCGGCATTTCGTTTATTGCTACTTCACCGATAATTGTTTAAATACATGGGTTGTAGAATGGATGTGAAATTTTTTATTGATCGCTGCCTGTCCATCATGGGATGCTCAGTGTCGTATACATATTTTGGAGTGTTTAATAATTTTATTCATTGTGCTCAGTTGCGGGTAAGGGCAATTCAGGTGTTATCCACTACTTGGATGATTTTTCGGCAGTGGGCCCGTCCAACACTTCCATGTGCAAATACATGTTTTTTGTGATGTCTCTGTTCCAATCACTTTGTGTTTAAATTGCCCATGACAAAACTGAAGGCCCTACTACCAGATTGTCTTATTTTGGTATAGAGGTGGATGTCACTGCTGGCCTTCACAGATAGCCTCAGGATAAAGTGGCCCAACTTCATTCCTGCATATAGGAGGCTCTGTGTTCCAAGTGCATGTCTTTATGCCAGTTGTAATCGCAACCAGGATTCCTGTGCTTTGCTTGCAGGGTTATTTAAATTGGGAAAGTATTTTTTCAGCGCTTGTAATACGCTTTGTCCGGATCACTTAGGCCTCAAGAGTTAATCCGATTGACCAATGACCTAAAAGTGGATCTTGGTGTATGGGATTCATTCTTGGGGTCTTTAAACAGGGTGCAAATGTGGTTTGCCTCTCTAGTTGCTAATACTGAGCTGCGCCTTTTAACCAATGCTGTGGGGTCTGTGCTGCGTTGGGTTCGGCGCTTTTTCCCAAGGAGAATGGTGCGTAAGTATTTGGCCACATGTAAGGCGGAGTTCGGGGCTCACTCAGAACCTTATTCTTCCAGAGTTATTCGCCATCGTGATAGCCGTCGTATTATGGGCCCAGTGCTTTCAGTACAGGGACATATTTTTCTGTGCAACAACCAAAATGTTGCTCAGGCAATCAATTGGCAAAGTCCGTCCTCTTTACCAGTTATCCACCATTTGAGTCAGGTGTTTACAATTTAATATTCAGTTTAGGGCCATATACCATGAGTGGACAATGGTATTGTACTTTCTTGTTTCAATTAGCCAAGTTCCAGTTACTGGCCCCTGACCCCAGTCTGTCAGCAACTCCCTGTCCTGTTTGAATTTGGCAAGTAGTCAGAAGAAGACTTTGCCCTTCAGTCGCTGGCACCAGCTACATTATGTTAATACCAGGCATATTGGGATGCATGGTGTAACTTGTGGTGAAGAAGGTGGGTCCGGAGTGAATCTGACTTAGCTTTTATGCAAATTTATGAAAGGACAGTCCCTTAAGTGTAAGTCTCATACCTCCATGAGTGCTACTTTAGCTGCCATTTCCTTTTTTGCAAATTATATGGTGAACAAGATAGGTCGTATTCACACCTAAGAAGCCTCTGCTTGTTAGGTGCGTGTATTTAGTAAATGATTTACTACACATGTGTAGTAGGTCATTTACACAATCTACATACCAGTTATTAGTTAGAAAGAGGCGACGTCTCGGGGTGTGATTAGGCAGAAGTGGCAGGGGGGAGGGATTTATATTAACCGGGGAGGGCACGGGGGAGAAGGAAACTACGCACGGTTAGATAAGGTAGCCCTATGGCATAAGTGCCATAATGTACCTAAAAACGGGGGGCGGTTTAGGGGCAGGATGGGTGACTTAGGTGCGTATCTGTCCGCACCTAACTTACTCTTAGGTGTGAATGTGGCTCAATATCTCTAAACAGTTTCTTGTGCAAAAAGCGTTGAAGGGATGAGCTAAGGCCCAATAATCTTCACCGGATGCTAGATGTCCCATCACTGTAGTCATACTGGGGCAATTGATCGGGGCAGTGTGTAGCGTCATGGTTGATTCTTATGAAGCTAGTTTGTTTTGCTCGGCA
>WWET01001169.1:38535-49562 GCA_011038615.1 Limnodynastes dumerilii
TTCACATTTGCATTCACAGGTATTTCTAGAATTAGCAAACTTGTTGCTGCTTCCCAGTTCTCCTCCATTCATGGCATCCTGTCCTCCAATATTCTTATCTTTCCTGAAGCTATACACTGCAGAATTCATAATTTACCTGAGCATTGGCATTTGTTCATCTAGGGCATAAGTTTGTTGAGCCGCATCCTCATGCTTCTCTGGTCTGGTTAGCCCATTATAATGGTTCTCCTTTAACTTTTTTTCAGTGTAAAGCAGTTTTTAAGCAGTGCCTGCAGGATATGGGTCTTTGACTTGTGTATTACGGGACACATTAATTCTGGATTGGGGCGGCTAGAGCATCAGCTGATTAGATCCAGCAGCTGGGAAGATGGAAATCCAATGTCTTCTGGAAGTATATTCGCCCAATCCAGGACTGATCACGTTAGATTTTGGAAATAGGTAGCATGCATCTTTTTTGCCTCCCTCCCCACTGCATACCTGGATAGGTTCCTGGGCTAGCTGGGAGCTGCTTGCTGCTCTTGGATACAGGGTCATTGAGGGCTTTTCTCACGTCTCACGGGGCACTAAGTAATTTCCCTGATTAAAAAAGACTCTGGTGAATACGGGAGTTTTTCACATCTTCGAATGCATGGCTCCCTTTGTTCATTCCTTAGTATACTTCTTGGATTAACTCATCCATTGTTCTTATGGCATGGAGAAATAGTTAACATTATGTTTTCATTGTTAGTGTTTGCTAAAAAAAAAATTCCTTACAGACATACAGCCATTTCCGGTACACTTTGTTTGGATTGTGGGGCCCTCTTTTGTATATTGGCTAGGTTGTATTAGTTAGCAGACCCTAGATCTTTGTGAAGGTTTTGTTGTCCGTTGGTAGGGCTGGCACGGTATTCAATGGGACTCTTCTCTTGACACAGTTGCACGACAAATTTTGTTATTTGGCGAGCCCAGTATTGTTGTTATTCATTTAGGGGGGAATAACATAGGTAGGATTTCCGGACTTGAGCTTACAATGAAGATCAAGCGGGATTTGCTTCAGGCATTTGATTGGTGGCCTTATATTCAATGGATCTGGTCTGATGTTCTCCAGCGCGTCTGGAAATATTCAGACAATGGTTTGATGATAGATGGGGTTCACTGTAAGGTTAATCTTTAGGTTAAAGTACGAGCAGTGGATTTTGATAAAATGGATTTATATAGAACAGATGGTGTTCATTTGTCCATAGCTGGTCAGTCTTTGTTTATAGATAGAATTTTAGAAGGTCTTCTAAATTTAGGTTAGTTGATGGTGGCGGAACGGTTTTTTAGGTTACCTGTTTGTTGTCAGAAAAAATGTAATTTAAGCAGCACTATGTACATTTTAATTAAGTACAAATGAGCAAAAAAAAAGAAGGGTTGTTTGCACAGGTAATTTAAACGCAAACTATACCTAGGGTGCTACCATGACCTAATTAACACAACAAAAAGGAAATGAGCAAAAAAGCCCACAGAAAACTGGTCATTATGGTGCACTCCTCATATAAACAAATATGTCCAAAATTCTCATAAAGATTAAAATTTATCTTTATTATTCATAATGAATTTAAAATATAAATGACAAAATATTTTTTGATCATAGTCACATCCACAATATAAAGCAAATGTAATAACAGCTGAAAAGGAACTGATTGTTTAAATATCAGCATAGCAGCAAAACGTTACACATGCTCCCATAGTAACATAATGACAAAGTTACAAACAAAATAACATCAGTGGCAACAATGTAACGAGTGTTATACTTATCAGTAGAGCAGCGGTGTGTAAATGGGAATTCCCAAAGTTTCAGTCCAAAGCAGCATGCAACAAATGAGGCAAAGAACAGGGGACCCTAAGCTAATCAAGAAAACAGGGGGAGGCTGTCCCTAACCATACTAACGGCCTCACAGCTGCGCTTCCCCCGTTCCGGGTCAGTACCTTTCCCTGCACTATCTCACAGTGTTCATTCAAGAATGTGGATGCGGCTGATGGGTCCCGGTGCACAGCGGGATACCCGTACTCCAACGCGCGTTTCGTCGGCTTCTTCAGGAAGAGAGGGAGACATTTGAATTAAAACAATAATGTACCAATTCCACTTTAGTGCTTGTGCACGTGTGAGGTATAATATCTTGCAGCCGAAGACTTAATGTTTCATATGCTGCAATACTTGAATAATATACATTGTTTGCCAGTTTATTTTACATGTTCTTTTTTTACATATTTATTAAATATTGTTGTTTTTTTCATGTACACATCGCTTTTTATGTATGGTTTTTTTTAGCCATTCTGTGTTAAAACTAATTTCTATAATTAATACATTATTGATTTAATTCAAGTGAACATAGCCCTGTTTAAATGTCTTTTTTGCTGATATATCTGATTACACTGGATTACCTGTTACCCAGACTACTAGCTGCTTGTACACCATTAACACAATCATAGATTAGCGCTGTTACCAAGAATAATATTCACTCTACATAAAATAATACCTGTTTGTTGTGGAAAGCAGTTACATTGATTTCTTCTTTATTTTTATTAATAATGTTTTTCCGGTGGAGGTTTTGCCGAGGCATCATGCAGGATTTTGTAAGGTAGGACTGGCCTAAGCTGAGACTCGTTCTGCACAGGAGGTCTCATGTTCCCATTGAAATGGCGATGCCAAGGCGGAAGGAGACCGCCGGTGGTCATTTTATTGCAGAGGTTAAAGTTGTTTACTATAATTCTGCATTGCTTGTTGATTATTGTTATGTTCAGTGTTTTCTGCTTTATTGGCCCCCATCAATGTTAGGTAGTTAATCTATGCAATCTATGTATCACTTAGGTACGTGGATTGACTATGTGCGGTCTTTAAAGACAAATTATTTTAACAATTAAAATAATTACAATACAGACAAATTCTTTATTTCAAACAATATATAATCTATAACATATCTACTCCTTACAATAGAAAAAATAGTTTTAATACATATAAAATATTAATATATATATAATGTTTGAAGTTAAAATAAACAAACTGTGATGCAAAAGAAAGATCCCTAACCCAAATAATAAAAATATCATCAATATAATGACCAGAGAACACCAGATTCCCATGGAATGGACCATTCCAAATATATTGATTCTCAAACTTGGTACGAATCTGGTGCCCATGGCCATCCCCAAATGCTGTAAATACAATGTGACATCAAATAAAAAATAGTTGTATTTCACAATAAAAAGTATAGATTTAAACAAAAATTCACTTAGTCTTGTAGAAATCAAAACATCACAATACTTGTTTTTTTTCTATAATGTTTGTTCTCAAATCATGGAGAATGTTGGATAATAAAGAAGATACATCCAAAGTCAAAAATGTATAATGAGGTTTCCATATAGTATTGTTAAGTTTATTTATAAAGATAACTGGTGTCTCTGATATAAGACTTCTGTAAGACTACATGACCCTGCAAAAAGTAATCAACAAAAAAAAAAGAAAGATTAGAAGTTAAAGACCCCACACCTGAAATAATAGGTCTACCTAGTTGACGAGTAGATTTATTAATTTTGGGTAGCAAGTACAGAATAGGAATGACAGGATGCTGAACACATAGATATTTGGACTCTAACTTGGTAATAGTACAATCCTCCAAAGCCAGATCTAATAAAGTTCATGTTTGAAATCAACAGAGGGGTCTTTAGATAGTTTAAAATAAAATTTAGTATCTCCAAGTTTTTTAAGGCTTCAGCTTTATAATCCTTGAGATCCGTAATAACAGTCTCTCTACCTTTATCAGCACTCTTGATGACTATAGAGGGATTTGATAGTCTTGTTTGAAAAGATTGTAGTTAGCAATATTATATGATTTATGAGTGGCACAAAGTCTCAATTCAAGAGACGAAACATGTCACAAGACAGCAACTATCGACATAATTGACCCACTTTGGACTATACTTTTATCAGCCTATTTTCCCGATTTTATCAGCAAGTCCATGTCTGCGGCTAGTGGAGGGGACGCTCGACTGCCATATCTGATTGACTGATCTGGATCTTGTTTTCCTCATAGAGGTGGGATCAATATGAAGGACTGCTAATCTTATCTGCCATAACATTGCTCTGAGCCCTACTATAACTACAAGTACTCCACAGTATTTATTTTCAAAGTGTTACAGACTTTTGGTCTGTTTAACATTGCTAGTACTATCTGGCTTTTGAGGTCTATGTGCCTATACCACCACAGTTCTGTTCTTGAACATTATACGTTTGGGCCTCACATTCAATCTCTAAGAGGTTTTCCTGCAGGCTGGATTTATCTACCGTATAATAGTTTGTGCTAAATAACTTAACAGCTGTTTTATTTGTGGTGTGTTTCACAATAAGTTGTTTACTTTATTAAAAGACAGATTACTTCTGTCTTTTTCACTTAGTGCTAATGTCATATATGCTCTTACAATTGATGCTGCTTTCTAATTGTTTTGTATAAAAAAAAAAAAAATGCCAAGTTATTAATAAATGTAATATTATTTTATTGATACCACTCACTTGTGTGTAATATGTTGCAGAGTTTGAAAGTTTAAGTGCTGCTTTTTCTGTATTTTTTTGTTAATTTTTGGGTTACACCGCTCTTAATCAGCCAGCAATTACCTTTACCTCTCAAATTGTATTATTTATTTAGACAATATTATTTAAAGTGTATATTTATATGTGAATAGCTATTAGACCCATTTGTAGGTTTTTTTTTATTTATTACACAGCCTTTCTATTCAGCGCTCATTAAAGTGTATGTTTTTTGTTACTTCTTGACTCAGGTGTTTTTTTTTATTAGAGCTGCTGTGTCTAAGAATGGCTGAATCAACTTTTCATAAAAATAGAAAACCAATGCATATAAAGCCAGTAAATATGATAAAACGTCCTGAAATGTTACACAATGACTTTCTAAAATTGGAATTCCAACTGAAAAATGAAGTGAAACAGTGGTTGGACATAGTGTTCCTACATAAATATTTAGATAGCCAAATTGTCCCCAGAGGACTACGAATATTTAAAAAACTTGGTATTAATGACAATTCAAAACTTCTAAAGGAGTGCAATTCAATTCTAAAATTCATGCTATGTTTCTCTAATGAAATTGTTCATTAGATATAGAGAGGATAAACTAGAAAATATTACTAGGGATATAGAAAATGTAAGACAGTATTTGACTATTCACATGATCAAGTAAGAAGTTATTATAAGAATTATCAAAATAAAAATATTAATAACTATAATAATTAGAGAAATAGTTATAACAAAACCAATACTGATAATCAAAGAATAAAGTTCTTTTCAAAAAACAATTCTTTCAATTCAAAGTAATTAAAGAACATGTTTCTCCAGACACCAATAAGCCCAAAGATTAATAAGACTAAAAAAGATATTTCATAAATAAGACAAAGGATCAATATCATCTAATCTACCTACTGGTAAACCGAAACCTAATGAGAGAACTGCTTTTTCAAAACCAATGATTGATAATATAATAATGAGAACAACAGAAGATCTCAATTTAGGAGCATGACATAAAGACAACAGCTACAGAGCTCCTAATAAGATTAATACAGCTATGAGTACTCCTCTTTTTAGAGAAAAGATCAATTGATTTTAATTTAAAACAAATATGAAATATTAGCAACAATTCCCAAAATATACAGAGAACAAGAGGTAGAAAAGGAAGCATAGGATCCAAAACGATTATTGAGAATCTGATGCAATTTTCAATCTATCCAGTAGAACATTAACATTCGCAGAAAATAAATTTACTCAGCAAAGGATTACATTTTTCACCTACTACAGGTCCTAATTTATATGATCTGTTTGCAGAGTTGAATCTTTTCATACAAACAATATGTAGGAAAAGATACTTTGCAGATAAGAAATTTAATGTTAACAAAGACAAATTTTAGCTGATTAATAAGTTAATTTAATTAGTGTTGATATATTTAAGAAGAATTATGGTAGCAAAATAAAACCATCATATCATTTCTAGATGCGGATATGATGCCCCATAACTCTCCAATAGATTTTCTTATTCATAATACTGCCAATAGAACTATATTTAAACATAAATATGTTTAAACAAATTTCTTTCTAACAAATCAGAAAAGTTTCGCTATACAAGTATTATATAAAAAGACATTAGACGATTTTATACCACTCATAAATCATATAACGTTGCTAACCAAAATTGTTTCAAACAAGTAAGACTAGCTATCCAATAAATCCATCTTTAGTCATCAAGAGGGATTGTTATTACGGATTTCAAGGATTATAAAGCTGAAGCCTTGAAACAACTTGGAGATACTACATTTTATTTAAAATTATCTAAAGACCCCTCCATTGATTTCAAACATGAACTTTATAGTTTATTAGATCTGGCTTTGGAGGAAGGTAATATCACCCAGTTAGAGTCCAAATTTCTATGTGTTCAGCATCCTATCATTCCTATTCTGTACTTGCTACCCAAAATTCATAAATCTTCTACTCGTCAACTAGGAAGACCTATTATTTCAACTTCTAATCTATCTTTTTTGTTGATCACTTTTTGCAGGGCCATGTAGTCTCGCAGAAGTCTTACATCAGAGACACCAGTCATCTTACAAATAAATTTAACGATACTGCATGGAAACCTCATAAATTTTTGACTTTGGATGTATCATCTTTATATAACAACATTCCCCAAACTTTCGGAACGAAAATTATAGAAAAAACCCTGTCTCATGATGTTTCGACTTCTGCAAGACTAATGACTAAGTGATTTTTTGGTTAAATCTATATATTTTATTTGATGGCACGTTTTATTTACAGCATTTGGGGATAGCCATGGGCACGAGATTCGCACCAAACTGTGCCAATCTTTATATGGCAGAGTTTGAACATCAATATATCACGAATGGTCAATTCCATGGGAATCTGCTGTTCTATGGCAATTATATTAATGATCTTTTTATTATTTGAGAAGGTGATCATTCTTCTGCATCACAGTTTGTTAATTTTCTTGATTCGTATCAATTTAATTTACAATTCACATATTCTATACATGCTGAAGACATGGATTTTTTGGACATCTCAATTTTTGCTACAGGTGACAACATTTCTACAAAAAACTTTAGCAAAGAGGTTGACACCAGCAATTATCTTTTATCATTTTGATAGCAGCCACCACAGACCCTGGGTTACCAACATCTCTAAAAGCCAGAGGATTTTAAACAACAAGTGGACATTATGGCTAATGATTTTAAGAAAAGAGGCTATCCAGTGTCTCCAATTACTAAAGCAAAAAATTTAGCAAGAGACCTTGATAGAAAGTCTTTGATCCAAACGTCTAATAAAAATAAAACTAATAATAATAAAAATGGAAATATAAATAAAACCGTAAATATAAACTACCCTAAAATATAAAAAGATGACTGTAAAGAGGATGTCTTATTCATCAGCAAATAACAATAAATCACAAAAAATAAAAAATATGATTCATTCTAATTTTAATTTATTTAAATGTGACAGTGTCCTAGGAACTTTACTATCAGATAAGCCTAAAATTGTCTTTAAAAGAAATAAATCACTTAAAGATATTCTAGCACCCAGTAATCTTCCTAATCAAATAAGTTCAAGTTCTATGAATACTTGTTTATCATTTAAACAAAAGGGATGTTTTAGATGTAACAAATCAGTATGTTTAACATGTAAATATATCGGTAACAGTTCTCAGTCTATCATTTCAACTGCGAATGGGAATACATTTGAGTTTCATAGCTTCATCAACTGTGAATCCAATTTTGTTATATATGTTTTTTAGTGTGGATGTGGCCTACAATATGTGGGTAGGACCACACGTACGCTGGAGGAAAGATTCAAGGAGCACCGTCGAAAAATTCTGAAGGGTTCCCCTGGTTCATAGTGTATTAAAACATTTTTTAGATTTGCAGAAATATTCCATTGATTTTTTTAAAAGTTTTTAGAGTTGAAAGAATCGAGCCCACCCAGAGAGGTGGTGATCGTTTCAAAAGAATCTTTATGAAAAAGACCAAATGGATTTTTAAACTTCAACCATTATCACCCGAAGGTCTGAACGAAGCCCTTGAGTTTATAGACTGATTAGTTGAGATAATTATAAAATTAGATCACCATAAGACACTAGTATTTGTAAACCTGTTGACAATGTGTCTAATCGGCTACATTGCTAACAACTCCATCCTGGACCCTCTCCAATCTGGGTTCCGCCCCCTCCACTTTACTGATATTGCCCTCAAACTTCCCTAACTAAGGTCACAAATGATCCCCTTTCTGCCAAATCTAAGGTCCACTTCTCCCTTCTTATCCTCCTGGATCTATCGGCAGCTTTGACACTGTTGATCACTCTCTTCTGCTCCACACCCTTCACTCCCTCGGCCTGTCTAGTACTGTCCACTCCTGGTTCTCCTCCTATCTCTCGGTCCGCTCCTTCTCTGTCTCAACCCCTAGCTCCTCCTCCCCTTCCACTCCTCTTCCCGTTGGCGTGCCTCAGGACTCAGTTCTTTGTCCCCTTCTGTTCTCGCTCTACACCTCCTCTCTGGGTGACCTCATCAGCTCCTTTGACTTTCACTACCACCTCTATACCGATCACAATCAAATCTATCTCTCCTCCCCTGACCTCTCCCCCAAACTTCTTTCAAAAGTGTCAGATTACCTCTCAGCCATCTCCTCATGGATGTACAAGCGTTTTCTCAAGCTTAAAATGGAAAAAACTGAAATTGTAGTCTTCCCTCCTTCACATATCCCCTCTACCGCTACTATTTCCATTACTATTGATGACTCCACATCTCCTCCTGCCTGGGAATCATCCTGGACTCCTCTCTCTCCTTCACACTCCACCTCCGCGCCATCTCACTGTCCTGCTGCTTTCATGTCTGCAACATAGCTTGCATCAGACCCTTCTTAACCGCAGATGCCACTAAAACGCTCATTCACTCTCTTGTTATCTACCGTCTGGACTACTGCAACATTTTCCTCTCTGGTCTCCCTCTGGTCCATCTTGCGCCCATACAATTCATACTAAATGCTGCAGCCAGACTCATCTTCCTCTCCAAACGTACTGCCTCCACCTCCCCTCTCTGTCAATCTCTACACTGGCTTCCTGTCCCTTTCGGAATTCTCCCTAAGCTCTTCACCACAACTTACAAGACTCTCTCCTCCTCCACCTTTCCCTTATCTCCATCCACACTCCCTCCCATCCCCTCTGCTCTGCTGGTGACTGCCGCCTCAACTCAAGGCTGATAACTTCCTCTCACTCCCGCATACATGACTTCTCCCGGGCCACCCGTCTGCATTGGAATAACCTACTACAATCTATTAGGCAATCCAGCACCCTCCAATCCTTCAAATGCTCCCTCAAAACCCACTTCTTCAGGCTAGCCTACCCTGCCTCCACCTAAGCTTTCCTGACATCCCATCTTGATCCCTGTATCCCTTTGTTTGTTCACCCTCTCCCTTAGGATGTTAGCTCTTATGAGCAGGGTCCTCCTCCCTCCTGTCATCATCCCTCTATCTTATCCATTTTAATTCCCACTTTTTCTCTATACTGTTTAGCTCTCTCTTTATTCCCCTGCTCTTACACACATATCCTACTTCTTTATTGTCCTATTGCCTCTGTACGGAGCTGTGGATACTGTGTGGTGCTTTATAAATATTAATAATAATATTAATATAATAATGATATAATATGATATGATATAATATGGCTGTGGCTGTTGTGTCAGCAAAGGCTGCCAACGCTCCATTGCCACTACCCCCCTCCCCCTCAACATCTCCGGACATAAAAATAAAAGGAAAGGGAGGGAAGAAATTTTTTCTATTCAAATGACTATCAGTGCTGCACATACCTGGCAGGTCCAGGTCCAGGTAATTAGTACCCCTTTAGGCAGCCTTGTCCGCAAAAAAGTTATACTGTTAGACCTTGGTTTAGTTTAGCTGTAAGAATACATTCACATTTTATTTTAACCTACACTGAAGAAAAATCTGGTGTAAATTTCGACATTATAGTAAAATAGCATATTGTGTGTGACAGACACAGTGGGATATTCAATGAAGGTATCTTCATACATCAAAGGTTTCTGATCTACAGGTTTTTAAGAACAAGAAAATTTATTGGGTTGTTAAACTTTTACAATATTATTGCTTTTGCAAAAATCCAGGGAAAAGTTCCATTGAATTAGGTAAATAGTAATTGCATGCTTTCCTAAATCTATTACGTTTATGCTTTAATTAGGTTATTATTTACTGATGGTAAATAATAACATACTCATTCAAACTTGTGTATTTGTTTATTAAAAATGGTAATAAAAACAAACTGTATTTGTTCATACTTTATTATTTATATCATATATTACAATTATTTGGAAACTAAAACTACCCTGTTGAACCATAATGTAAAGAGAAGGCAAATAAAAATTTGTGGGTGATTGTTATTTGTTCAACTTTAAATTCCAGGGTAAAAACAAAACTTTTCTGTATTTGTTGGTTATAAGCAATAAGAAAATATTTCCACATATTCAAAAATGTATAATTAAATTGCATCCCCATGTTCAATGGTTAATATAAGGGCACATTTGCATACTATTAGAATATATGTACCTCTCACAAAAAAAATAAAACCTGATATTACTTCTTTCCAAGCTGATATGATGGCACCCTTAAAAGTCATATTTACACAAATATTTTGTTTTCATTGGGCCCTCGTTTTAATAATTTAAGTTAAGAATTAAAATTTAATTTAAGTGGAAATGCCTAGAAATTTTTTTTTCATTTAAGTGGAAATGCCTAGAAATACAAAAATTGCTGTCTGCCTAAATTAAAGATGGCCACCATTTTGAAAATTTTGAAAAATAGAGAGAAAAATATTAGTGGTTTTGAACTATTGGCAGATAGGGAAGCTAAATGACCAAAAATGTATTTGTTGGACCACTTCATATGGATTGAACAATACAGCAGCATCTTACAGCAAAAAGTTGGCAACTTCACAAGA
>WWET01001169.1:58235-69955 GCA_011038615.1 Limnodynastes dumerilii
ATATTCAGAGAACCGTTTTTTTATGTACGCAACGACGCACGGCCGGAGCAAGGTAACATACACCAACAACCCCGACACTCCTCTCTCCCGGACGTGCTGTCGGGGACTTATGAGGCCCGAGACCACTCTGTTCTTTACGTGTGTACTTATGTGCGTGTATGTGCTCCTGCGATTCTTTATAACCACGACTCCATGTGTTCATTTATTTATTTATTTTTTATATAATTTTTATCAAGAAAATTAAAATACAGCTATTTTGTCATACAATCATGGCACAGTCACATCAAATTTTCTATGCATGGACAAAAAAAAACCATGTGTATCAACAATATGCAATATACATACTTCAGTTTAGTAGCGCTTGTAAGCCTCATATTTTTTATAGTATAAGCAACAATAAACATCATATCCAGCATTGTCACTGGAAAGATAGGACATTGAAACATATATTCATTAAAGAATAAAGTAAAATAAAAAAACAAAACAAATACTTGATAAGGAAAAGGGGGAGCTCCCGTGCGTCGGATTTCCATGTGTATGTCCCCAGGTTGTGATTCACATGTACTTCCATTAGGCACTTACGTGCGTATAGTCTGCGTAAAGTACGTAAATTAAATTACTACGCATGCTGAGTTGATCCGATCCTAAAAATACACACGCATCTCCCCTGGAAAACAGTTCTCTGAATACACCCATAATCACATTTAATTTACACATTAGGCCACACCTTATATACAGACATGTGGCCTCCTACCAGGTTAAATCACAGTAGTAAGCAGTCTAAAAACCAAATAACTGTTCTTATAATAGTCATCACATCTCACTGAGTATCTATTTAAATTTTGGCACATTTTAAATTCAATTTCCCAGTCTCTATGGGGGACATTCAAATTTTGGCACATTTTAAATTCAATTTCCCAGTCTCTATGGGGGACATTCAATTCCTTGTGTAGACAGCAGGAAAAAGTGCTTAGATCCAGACTAAAATGGTCGTTTTCAGCTTGTATCCTCTGTATCCATACTTTCATACTGGAAGTGCTTACACCATGATTCCAATGGCAGGGTGTGATGCAGTGCTCAGATATACTAGTGGTAGTGGTATTCAAATTGTACAGTAAGGGCGTGTTACGTCCGATTCAGAGTTAGAGTTATGAGCCGCCCTCACAGGATCTCACAGGATCTGTATCCAGTATTATGTGACACCTTATGTTCGGATATCTATGCCCATTTCATTCTTTGTTCTATCCATATTTTAGCAGACTATATAAGGCAATATATAGAGTTGTGGGATTTTAATCTTGACTGAATTTAAAATTATAGTGTGGTATCCAACCACCCTCATGGATACAGATTTGTTGTAACATGTGATGACTGCTGTCATATATATTAGTGAATTTAAGTCCTTATTGAGCCACTGTTGGATAAAGGAGAGCTTAAGTAATGTGCAATCCTGGAGGGACCATGATCCCAACTTATATATTAAAAGCAAAATGATTAAAATAGCCTCATTGCATCTATGAAGCAATCCAGTGGGAGCACCTTGGTGTGGGTCATACAGATGGTCCAGATTATAAACAGTCTATAAAGCACTTTGAATATTGTATCATATCAGTCATTTTTGCAGTAGAATGTCAGTACCAGTCAGTCAGAATACTGAAATAATCGTTTTTTGTTATAACTCTTTCACCACCTGTGAGGATTATTCCACAAGATTAATCTTCATAAGTCTCTTATGATGACCCCTGAGAACTAGATCAATCAATGCATAAGAAATTGTTGTTTTGACCGAATATTTGTATTTTGTTGCATTCTGACAATCATGATTATAGGAATAATTGACACGATTGTTAGGAATAACTGACATACTAAACATGTAAATAAAATTAGTGTGCGATTCTAAAATAAACTATAACAAAGTGTTAGAGACTTGCATGCATACTGTAATGAATTTGTTGTTTAAGAACAAATATTATTTTGCGTTGAATATTTTAAAATAAAGAAAACACAAATAAACAAATAAGACCAATGGAACTTTTTTTTTATTGTTTTACTATTTTAACATCAAGAGCAAGTAAACTAGCTACTGTGCACCAATCACAGTAAGACACAAATATATCTTGAAACATTTGTTATCAAAAGCAAAGTTATAAACAATGTTGTTTGTACCACAATAACAGCTGTGAACTTTATGGGAAGCTTCTTGTGATCCTTCTTAAATTGTACTCAGCAGTCAGACCAAATTATTAACCAGAAAAAGTTTATTTAATAAGCAAGACCAGGATTGTTAGGTTCTAACCTATTCTTAGCCTTTACAATATCACTAAAAATTTAAGTTGCTTTTTTATGTTTTATGTAAAAGGCAATAACATACCTAATTTCTACAGGACGTAAATCTGGGCGTTAATACCTAAAAAGACCTATTATGACTGTTAGAACCTAAAAAGACCTAAATCTGTTAATTAAGTTAAAACTATATAAATTTACTGTGAAAATGAGTGGGGAGAAAATGCAGACAGTTCAAGTTCTTGTTCTAGTCTAGTTCTAGTATCGCCGTGTGTGATTCAGTTTCTGATTTGGGTCTTTTGAACCTACTGTTCACCAAGGTAGGGCTGTCATTTATGAATATATGTGTGGTCAGACTCATACTGTACTGGGTATATATGCTTCTTATGTGTTAAGTAATGTTCCATTAGCTGTGTACAGAAGGGATCAAGACTAAATGTAAATTCTCAAAACATGCTCTACTACAAACGTGGATTAAAGCTGACAAAAATGTTTCAAGAGATGGCAATTTTACATATTGTCATTTATGTCAGAAACAGGTAAACTTGTTATTTGTGAAGAGAAAGTGAAAGAAACACTGCCTTGGAATCCTATGGAAATACCAACCATGAAATTCGCACCTTTGCCCATGGTTTCCGAATATTCCGAAATATCCGGGAAACTTCCGGACTTTCGGGTATTTGTCCCAGTATTCTGGAAGAGCCCAGCAAATCTCCCACAACGGGCTCTGTGATTTAATGTCCCTGTACCTAGCAATACTGTAAATCCTAGTGTTACTAGGAATTGAGTGGGACTTGATCATAGGTGACAAAACAGGGGGGCGAGGGAGCATCTGGCCCCCCCAAAATATGAAGGGGTGCCACGGCAACATGGGGAGGCTATGGGGGGGACCCTTGTAAGTGGGAAGCATGCAGCACAGACAACCTCCCACGTTATGGAGACAGACAAGCAGCTCATACAGGAGGTTCCTGTATGAGCTGCCACGGCAGTTACATAGAGCAGCTGAAATCACTGCTCTATGTAAATGCCTCAGACGCTCATACAGGAACTTCCTGTTAGAAAGGAAGAAAGAGCGCACCGCGGAGAAGGACACAGGTAAGAGAAAAAAAAATGATGGGAGTGCTGGGGGAGGGAAGCTGGAGACACATGAAGGGGATACTGGGCGGGGCTGAACACATATGATATGAGTACTGGGGGAAATGGAGATATGATGAAAGTATTGGCGATGGGGCTGGACACAAATGATGGGAGTACTGGGGCACTGGAAGCACATGATGGGAGTACTGGGGGTTCTGAAGACACGTGATGAGGATCCAAGGGGGGGCTGGAGAGACATGACAGGAATACTACAATATACCTGCAGCACAAATACACATACAGAGATCCCAACTCCCATTATCAAATGTTAAATAAATTATGTGTATATCGGCGCTGGTAGAATCTATATATGAGCCGTCTATGAACCTAAATCAACGGAGGAAGGAGTCTAAAATAGCAAAGTGGGAAAGTTAATCAGCAGTCACCAATAAATCTAAATGTCCATACAACATATACAGATAAAATGTCCACGGAGATGCACTGAAGTAAAATGGCATATGAGTAGGGAGACTGCTAGATAAAAGATGTGACACTTCTCTTAAACCTCACAAAACTCGCAACTGTACTGACGGCTCTGGTCTGGAGGTGCTGTGTGCAAGTCCCAGAAGACACCAGTGGTGAACACAGCTCAGGCCAGCAGCAAGGATGCAAAAGTGAGGTCGGCAGTTTGCAGGAGTGAAGTCTGGAGCCACTATGTGTTTCGGGTAAGCCCTTTCTCAAGTGAAATTCACTTAGCGCATTCAAGCGAATTTTAAGTACTACTGAAATCCTGTCAAAGTATTGCTTTACTCAGTGTCATAGGAGTTAGGAATGTTCTAACTTAGAAATTTCAAATGAGTAGTTCTTATATGGCACAGTGTTTTACACATTATGGTATATTGTATTTCATTGTTAAGTCTCATGATATGAGTTTCAAATGAGTAGTTTTCATATGTAATTCATATGTAATATAGGCACAGTGTTTCAGACAAAAGGATATGTTGCGTGGTTTTGAATTTTTTCAGATAAACTCTTAAATTGAAAGATTAATTTCATTTAATTTTAAAACCTATAAAATCCTAAAGCATGCATTGAAAATACCTTAAAATCCAGGGCTTGTTAATAAGCATAATACTTGGGCAATCTTGTATCACAATAGGTAATAAGCTTTTTGGCAGAAAGGTCTTTTGTTGATTAAAAACAGCTATATGAATAATTGTTTTAAATAACTTATCTTTTGACATTAGTGCTTTTTACAGTTATATTGTGTATTTAGATATTGAGAATAATTTTGAAGAATGCAATTACTACTATAAATCAAGTAGCAAAACAACAAAAGAAGGTCCAGTGCTCAATACTAAAATAATAACTTACACTATGGGCCTCATTTACTAAGGTCGATGTTGGTCAAATCGCCCAAAGTCCCGGGACTTTAGCTGTTTTTTCACTATCGTAGTATTCACTAAAGCAAAAGTCCCAGGACTTTGGGCTTTTTCACAACCAACTCGACAAACATCAATATACCCTCCCAGTCCCGATTTTTCTAATGTTAAAGATATAAAACTCACTAAAGGCGATTTGACTAACTCGCCTCTAGCGCGATGTTTGAGGGCTGGAGAAAAAAAAGCACCTCCTGTGTGTGGTGCTTTCATAGAAAGCGACACACACTTTAATAGAAAAACACATGTCAACATAGTACACAGTAAAAAACACTAGATGCATTTTTCTATCACTTATCCTGCCAACATATATGCTACTATAAGGAAAAGCATGGCCATGTGTTTATGGCCATGCTAATCTTTATAGTAGTGTAAGCATCAGCCTAAGTGATAGAATTCTACAATCAAATGTGTAATGTGTCCATCAAAAAATGTTAAAAAGTCCCCAAATAAACTTTTCATCATCACATGACCTAATAAATTTTTAACCATGAATAAAATGTTTAAAAAATGTCCCTTACTGTGTATATATAATTGCATGGTGGCCACCGTTTACAAATGTACACTAAAGTGTATTTTGCATTAAAAATGTGTAACAAAATAATAAATTAAAGTAGCGACTTACCGTTTGGAGACTTTTTAACATTTTTGATGGACACATTACACATTTGATTGTAGAATTCTATTACTTATCAGTTTGATGCTTACACTACTATAAGGATTACCATGGCCACAAACACATGGCCATGCTTTTCCTTATAGTAGTATATGCATCGGCAGGATAAGCAATAAAAAAAATGCAAAATCGCGTGCTTTTCAATAGAAAAATTTTACATTTTAAAATCGATCAACATCAACGGCGAATATAGATTGATGACAAAAATACGAGAGTAGTAAATGCCGTGATTTTTGGGGGAAAAAAAATTGCAGCAAATATCACAGCGATGTCTATCGATTTAGATTCGCTGTCAAAAATCGAGCTTAGTAAATGAGGCCCCATGTGTACATAAATTTTACTTGCCCAGCGCTATTACACCACCTGTAGGTGAGTCTGTGTTGCAATATGTATATTCAGAGGGGCTGATCCGGAGCTGCACTTACATGTTTTTTTTAGGGCAAGAGTACACTTGAGTAAAACCATGCTGCAATGTAAGATGTGCAAATTAACTTGTTTGTTATTTGCTATTTTGCATGCAATGAAAATACTTTGCTTTTGCTAATGGATCTCACATACTGTTAAGCATTATGAGTAGTCCATAGATTAGAGTTTAGCTATGAAACATCACTTCTGAACTCTAATTCTGTTTAAATTTGCCTTTCTTCACTGTTTAACATGGTCTTGGCTAGGTCTACACTTGGGCCTATTTTGCCCTTACTTTCAAACAATGAATCAGCCCCAGGAAGTGGTAAAACACAGCAGCAGCCATACTGGGGAGGGGTCAGGCTCTTAAAGTGAACTAGTAACAAAAAAACACACAAGGCCGCACTGCTATTCAAATATATAAAATGTGTGCAAATGTATTAAACAAGTAGGGCTCCCCATCCAGTAAAGTTTATGATACTAAAGCTGGCTACATACTATGGAGTAGAATGTAAAAGTAAAGCGGAAAATGCTTGCACGTGCATTGGACTTCCAGCAGGATCCAGTGGCGGGACATCGCATACTCTAAATGGGAGAGAAGGTTCTATTTAAATTATATAGCAATGGTGTGTTTAGGCCCTTAAACTCTATTTAGATTTTTGTTCCATCCCCATTTTACATGTGGATGGAGCTGCAATCTTAAAGGGGGCTGCTATCATAAGCCTGTTAACGTAGAGGAAGTGGCCTCCCCTGAACTGCACGGGAGTCAGGATACAGTGGGGATCGGGTTTCGGAACTCTGCTGCTACTGTGCTCAGAGCACAACAACAGAAGTGGAGGTCTGGATCCGGTCCTATGTGAAGAGCAGCTGATCGATCCATTGAAGCTTACATCTGTGATTCAGACCTTTCTATACAATTCAGCCACCAATGGGAAAATTCTTTTACACTTGGCCCAGCTGCTAATCTGCTGTTTATTTGACTCTGCTAAACCATGTATTACAGCCTACTAAAGAGTTATTCAGTTAACACATAAGCAACAAATAATGGTCCCCATAAACAATAAATAATGGTTGGAATACACGCAACAAAAAACTTATTGGTCTTATTGGCAAATATGGGCCTAATTAGGAGCAAAACAAAATCAAAGTAAAAAAAAAAAAAAGAACTCAAATCCAGAAGTTCACGGCATAAAAAGCAATGTGAACTCACTGGGGAGGAGATCATGTCAAACAATTCTAATGTCAATGATTCTGTGGATAAGATCTTGATGGCAGGACAGAAAACAAACAGTTGTTGTAAATGGAATGCATTCTCTGGAAGGAAATCTTTCCAGTGACGTACCCCAGGGATCTGTACTTGGACCAGACCTCTTTATTGGTGACATTACAAATGGTATAGAGGGGAAAGCATACTTTTTTGCAGATGACACAAACATATAACTGGGAAAAGTAAACAAAATGTTTGTTAACTCTAAGTACACTAGAGGAATGGTTCAACATGAGACTAATACAGTTACATGACCAAAATCGTGCAATTAGGGCTGAAAAGACAAAACTAATGGCAATAGAAACTACTGTGGATGAAAGAATATTTTCTTTGACTTAAGTTAGTTAAGCATGGTGAGAAAGGCAAGATAGATGCTTGGTGCATAGGGAGAGGAATTGCAAAATGTAGAACCTGGAATACTGCGTTCAGGTCAAGAGACTATATATATATATATATATATATATATACACACATACATATACACACACACACACACACACACAGAAAGACATAACTGCATTAGAGGCCATGCAAACAAGGGCAGCTGAAAAGATTGCATGGAATCATTTGAATTAATCACAAACAAGTCTTAGAGAACCCATTACAACAGATAAGCAGGTAAGATTGACCCTTCCGGAACTTGTAGGACATTAAGTACTAGTTGAACCTAGAGGCACATTAAACCCCGACTCTAGACTTCCGGTGGGCCACATGTTGGTTACCATCAATTAGGGAGTATTGTCCCTTTGTAATACAGCCTATCCCAGCTAATACTGTAGAACAGTAAAAAGCCATCTCTATTATAGTCATCCTACAACTTGGCCCACTTCATTAGTTTAGAGAATATTGTTTGCAATAAAGAATACCTGTTCAAGCCATGAAGAGTATTTTGGGTTCATAATGGTTAGCTCATAAAGTCAACAAAGTTAATGCACTTCCTATCCTTGAAAGGTATTAGCATATTTGTATTTCTCATCTCTACCATTAGGGCAGTGGTTCCCAAACTGTGCGACGCTCTCCCCGGGGTGCCTCGGAATGTTTCTATTTCCTATTGTATTCTATTCTATTTTTGTTTTAGGGGTGCCTTGAAAAAAAAATATGGAGACCCTAAGGGTGCCTCGAACTGAAAAAGTTTGGGAACCACTGCATTAGGAAGTAGGTAATTACAACTGGCAGTTTTGTAAAAGGACTTTGGGATGCAGTATTTGTCCTACTCACAGGCTATTTTAAAATCTGTATAGTACTCTTCAACCTTACTATCATCTCAGCCACCTTCCAGAAATTAAAGCAGAAAAGTCTTGACACTTTGAACTTTACTGTTATTTATGTTTTTGAGGTGGCTAAGAAACGGATTGGGATTTGAGTACATCCCAGTCCTAAAATTGATGTTCTAGAACCACTTGATTTTAGACAAATGTGCTTGTACAAATAATGAAACCTGGTAAGTTAAGTCAGTGGTGGATGTTGATGCTTTATCTGGTTGAAAATTGGTTGTCAGAACTATCAGTGTGTTAGGAGGTGGTATGACAGCATGCTTCATCAGCAATATGAGATATAAGATATACTAACTTGTGAGTACAGCTTTTACAAAGCCTTTCCCAGTATGTAATGTCACTGCCCTCCAACCAGAAAAACATGAGAAAAAAAAAACATGAATCATTTTCATTACCACTTTAATGCATTAGAGCAATAGAACAAAACTACTACCTTACAAGGATAGACCAGCAAAGTACTTTATTCAAGATCAGAAGTAATGAGAGGATGAATACAGATTTATTTGAACAATTTTTGTTTATTTGTCAAGCTGTTAACAAGAAAAATTCAAGGCTATAAATAATTGGAGATAGGAGCTGAAGTAGAGAAAGCCAGGCCCAAAAGGGCTTCACACATACTTCGATAGTATGTCAGCATACTTCAGACTCGAACGAAATTCATTATTGCAACTTCCTGCATTCAAAGGAGTATTGCTAGGAGATAAGGGTTTTCTTAACACAGTCAATTAATAGTAATGGCTAATTGTAATAAATAGTAATGTTACCGCAAACAAACCCAAATAAGCTCAAAACAGACCCACATGTTAACAGAAGTTCAAAAAGTTTACATGTAAACATTTGCATCAGCCATAGGAAAATACTAAGCCTAACAATATGATGACAGACTGCACATCTATATGAGACCACTGTGGTATATTTTATCCTTATTAAGGCTTTACTAAATGTATGTTGCTATATATTGATTTCACTTTTCACTGACAATCAGGGGTAGCATGTGGCATTTAAAAATAAAAATATTTTATTTAAAAGTTTTTAAATTTATGACTAAATTAAAAGAGAATACTTGCATGACACATATCCAATATATTCACTATACATTAAAAAGTACTTGCATATAAATTAATGGATAAGTGTATGTAACTTTATTGTGAATGATGGTTATATGCCCAAATGTAAAAGGCCTGGATTCAGAGCTGCACTTACACCTTTTTTTTAGGTGCAAGTGTAGACCTGAGCAACACCATGTTGAACTGCAAGGAGAGGCAAATTTAAATTGTGAAAGCAGAATAATATTTAAGAGGTCAAGTTTCTTAGCACAACTTTCATAGATTAAACATAAAGCTATGCCGTCTTTGAGTTCTGTGTGCAAAGTAATGTATTTTCCCTTCATGTAAAAGATTTAAGATTAATGAGCATCTTCATTTTGCAAAATGGTTTAGTCGAGCTGTACATTTGCACCTGTTTTACCCTTACTCCCAAACTCTGAATCCAGGCCAAAGACTGCACTTGCGTACAGATCAAGAGTCATACTTATATTTGCATGTGGATTGATCTTAAATTTTAGGGAATCTCTGAATTTTGGTCATGCAAACGCAGTCTGATAAGGCCATATCTTGATATAGTAGCAGTAAACTAAATTCAATGATATTGGATCGAAACCAATATTTTCTTGTCTATACACTCAAATAGCGATCAAACAGATCATAAGCACAAAGAAAATTGATCATTGTGTAGATCTCTGGCAGACTTGAAAACACATGGGTGATGTTTTGCTACACTTCCTATCAGCTGCAAAGATGAATGTTAATTATCCACATTTTGATTTGGTGTTTAGCCAAGAAGCAAAAGTACTTGAAAGTTCAGTCAATCAATCAGCATTAATTAAGAAAATATGGCCCAGAAAATGTTTAAAAAAAAAAAAAAAAGCGACAGATTTTGAGTCACACAGTAGTCTTGATATAAATGTACAATTATGGTTTATTCCTACACTCTGGCTTACTCATACTGAGGCAGAATATGATAAACACATGAGGACCACCTAAAAGAAAAAAAAAGGTTTCTGAAATAATTATTATCAAAGATAAACTTATAACTCCACTTCTTTTTCAGTTTAGACATGAACAACAAAAACTCAACGGGGCTGATTCAGAGTTGCACTTACACCCTTTTTAAGGTGCAAGTGTAGACCTGAACAAATACCATGTTGAACTATAAGGGGAGGATAATTTAAACTGAAAGCAGAATTAGAATTGAGAGGTGAAGTTTCTTAGCTCAACTCTATTGTTTGATTATACATAAAGCTATGCAGTGTGTGAGCTCTATGTACAAAAGTAAAGTATTTTCTCTGCATGCAAAAACATTTTAATTAAAAAGCACCCCTTACTTTGCAAAATGGTTTAGCCGAGCTGTACACTTGCACCTGTTTTGCCCTTACTCCCACACTCTGTATCAACCCCAACATGTGTCATAATCTTTGATCCACTTGGGCCATACACGATCGGTGATGTGTGGAGTCAGCTCTATTTTTCAGCAGTTTTCATAGATTCACAAACATCTCTATATGACAGGTACACCTCAGTGTGGAAACAAACTATTTTACTATGATGAACTGCTATGTCTTTTTGTGAAATTTCTCAGCTAAGTACATAGGGGGGTGCAGAAAATGTAAAGGATCACTGAACAAAGGACTCAAGCAGCTTGTAGAGCATTAAAGAAGAGGTTTCTCGAAGATTTTCAGAATAAAGAAAGGAGGCTAACAGGACTAGTGCTGTACACATGGCCTGTCCAAATTAGGATGATACATTTTATCCATATGACACATCTTCTACTATTTTATTGTGAAGTAGGTGAGCTAAACAGTTAATGCTTTAAGTGTTTTGTTATTTTTTGTTTTCTTTTTTACCATCTGCAGGACTAAACCTTGAAAGTGAATAGTGTCAGGGGAATATCAATGTGTTTTCAGACTGCCTGAGTGACATGAAGGGATCCATTTCCAGTAAGGATTTCCGGTGAACACGGCTCAGGAGCAATTTAAATTACTTGCTAATTAAAGTAGATGTTAGGCATTTTGTTGAAGCCCCTTGTGCACAAAAGGAAGACTCAGTGATTGGTTTCTCCTGGTCTTTGCTCTTACATCTCTTTGCTCCAGGCACAGCATCTCAGAACAGTTTACTCTGTTTATATTAGTATGGACACTTCTCTACAGGGCTCGCTTACCCCTCTAAGTCTGGGTTGTGAGAGAACATATGTTAGTTTGATCATTGGCTACTCACATAATTTCAGCTGCTGCTTTTCAGAAG
>WWET01001169.1:76421-90578 GCA_011038615.1 Limnodynastes dumerilii
TCCTGTGGGTACCACATAAGTAACATTACATTGATGTAATGGCAATCTGGAAGTCAACATGCTTATTAGCGGTTCATGGTGTGGGCCTATGTTACTGTGCAATTGCATACAGTGTCAACCTTTAACTGTTGTTAATTTGTCTATAAGATAGTTTTCCTGTTTGTGCTTACTATAACTTCATTATATTTTTTAATTGCTTCCAATATTTGAAATTTCAAAAGTGGAATCCCCCTTCTGTTCCCTCTGCATATCATGCTGGAGTTTTGCAGTCTGTCATTTCTTCTTTAGTATAGCTCCATGGAGTTCTTGAAGAATACCGATGGTCAGATTCCTCAAGCTACAGTAAGTTAAGCATCTCAGCTTCAGGTATAGCAGGCAGGTGGACAGCTTACTTTAATGAGTTAGATACCCTACACCAGTGGTTTTCAACCAGTTACCCACAGATAAAGTACCACTGTGCATAGCGTGCGTGTGTGTGTGTGTGTGTGTGTGTGTGTGTGTGTGTGTGTGTATATATTGTGAATGCATACAATAGAATAGTATGAGCTAGAGTAGAGAGAAGCCTAACATAATAATAGGATATGAGGAGGGGGTTCATTTAGCGTGTATTGCACATGATATATAAATAGATTATATCTATATATCAAATAGGGGTATGTAATATATATATACACACACACACATTTTTTTTACATAATTTGGCAGAGGTTTTACAGTACATTTCCTGCATAATCCATTCAGCCCTATAGATACTTTATTAAGTATCTATGCCATCTAATATCACACCTGGTTAAAGTACAAGTACAGCCGCTACCACCTGACAAGCTTGCCCAGTAGCCCTGAGTACCATCAAACAGTGGTCTGAGTACCACCAGTTGTACTAGTACCTCTGTTATTGAACCCCTGTCCTATACCATGATACACTACAGAGAAAAGTATTTTTGGGAAGAATATTTTGACTTCAGATAATGATATAAGGTGGAAAGGTTATTTGGTGCACAGCATAATTCCTACATTAAAACAGACACAAAATAAATCTATACGTCTTCAAGTCTGGTATTGTATATGCTCTGTAATTGTCATATAATTTTACTATTGTGACAAACTTTTGTTTTAAGTTCAGTTTAATGTGCTGAAGTATCCACTGTGCTCCAGAGGTTAATAAAATCTGCTCTAACAGTGTGTACAGTGTTAATAAACATTGTTCCCCATGTCTTATCTCTGCATATTGTATCTATACGTTTAGATCCTGTCTCTGCCTATTGTATTATCACTGTATACTGGTTGCACATCTGTTTCTTGTCTTTGCATTCTGTACTGTCCTTGTACATCATCCCTCTGTGTATTATGCATGGGTTTATTATGTCTGTATGTTGTGTCTGTACATCTCTGTCATGTCTACTTTTATAACTTGTCTTGTGCCTCATAAATACATAAGGCTTCTCTGGAGCAGATACCTAACATACCTCATATAATCTGTATCACTCTTCACTTCATATACTGTCTGTTTTTTGTGCATTATATGAACTGCCAGGTCTGAGCTGGGGATAAGGTTGTCTGATTAATAAATGTACAGTTAAAGTACTGGGATCAATGAACCTTTTATACTCTGTAGAAGGAATTAATATAAAAAATATGTGCTCCAATTCAAACTAATGGAACAATACTGTTGAATTTTAGTCCAAATACTTCCAGTCCATTTGAGATGTCACATTTACGGACAGCTAGAAAAAAGTAACTTGATTTCTCAATACATCCAATCTTATGTTACAGATTAGTGAAAAGCCAGTGTTTCACAATAGAATAAACAAATAATAGAATTAATTACATTTAGCTATTTTGGTTTTCTCTTCCCTTTTTCTCTGTTTTTACATCTTTGTTTCTCTTTAAAAGTACAATAAGGAAATAAATACAAGGGTTCCTGACTGCTATAAACACACAGTTAACTAGCCAAATGATAACTGGCAAAATAAAAGAACCCCATATTTATATTAGTATTACAGCCCACTTAAATAACAGGAAATCAATATGATTGCTATGCTATGTCCCTTATGGTAACCTATTGTCTGCTAATCGTTGTACAACAAGTCTCAGAATACCATCATACCATAAAAATATAAGCCCTCTGTCCTAAACCCCCGTTTTCTTTTTGATAACATTCCTAAATGTGAGTTTCTTTACGTTTTATGTATTTAATGATGCATGATTTATTTTAATTTGCTACAAACCTTGATTTAGTATGGGCTTTAACTCCCACCAGCACTGAGGGCAATCTAACACAGGTGTTAATTGGATAGGGATTTTGCTTAGTACAGTCGGCGTCTTTGCTGTCAACAAAGTGCTGGCAATGGGTTAAATTTTTCCAAACTTCAGGGGCCCTCTACATGAGGGTCTCCACAGTTCTTCTAAGTGTCAGGAGCAAGATATTGGTTGAAATTAGTAACTGGGTAGATATCACCTTTTAATTAATTAATTCCAATTAGATTGGTGTAAAAATCATAGTATTGTAAAAATAACTAAGAGATTGGAAGATATCTCATCTACAATTCATAGTGTGTGTGTATGTATGTATATATGTGTATATATATATATACACACATATATATACACAAATATAATCTGAAGCTAGCCACCTACATGTACTCTTGTTTGACTCCTCGAAACATACATTATGAAAGCACTTCTTTTCGGAAGTTATAAACTGTTGGTATATTTTAAATAGTATTATATGTGTATTGTTTGGCTTATTTGGAAGCAAATTAGGTATGGTTTTTTATCAATCATGCCACAATGCTTTGACTCCTTTCTATACTTCAGTCTTTAATGCATAAATTCCATATCATATATAATTCCCATATTATAGTAACCTATTTAAAAATGAGGGTAGTTCATTTATCGCTGAAATAAACCAAAACACTGAATTATTATTTAACACATCTAAAAATAAATGCCTGCAGTATCTGTTAAAAAAATAAAATGAAAGTCAGAATGCAGCAGACATAGCTTTGACTTCAGTTTTTGGTCTGCATGAGGTAACTTATCTCCGTTTACAATGCAATGAAGAATATGATCTTCTGAATGTACTGTATGTGTGCTAATATTGTGTAGAAGTGTCCTATGTTGCTGTCTGTGGGACCTCATAGATGACATGATGCACTAAGCAGCCATTCAAATTAGATAATTTTACTGGCCTCATTCCAACTTCCCACAAAGCCTCCACTTGCTTCCAACCCCATTTTCCCAGCTCTTGTCTCGCATAGGGGAGATGGAGGGGAGGGGTACAAGAGTGGATGGAGAATGTGCTCTCTGCTCTGTTTGTTTTTCCTCTTAAGACGTTCATTCCAAGAATTTCTGTGTTTAACCTGGTTATCTCTTCTCAAGTTTTTTTTGCTTTGTGCACTCTGTATTCTACTTTTAATCTAGCTGAAAAAATAGCATATACTTTTATTTTTTGCTTTAATAAACAAACAAACAAACAAATGCCTCTCTTTTACTTGTAAGCTTTTCAAAGAAGTGTTGTGTTAATACTGGCACAAAGGCATTTAAAAAAAAAAAAAGTAGCTGCAAAAGAATTCTTTTTTTTTTTCATAACATTCACCTGACTCGTATGCAAAACTTGGTGAGTTTCTCTGCAGCAGTTTTTATATTCTTCACTTCCCAAACTTATTTTGAGGGGGTTGGGCTACAGTCTAGATTCATGTGAAATGTTTTCAAAATAATAAGGCATTCTATGTATATGATTTCACAGACAATAGCACTAGCAGTTAAGTCTATATGTTTCACTTTTTGTTTACTTTACATTTTATTCTATGACAAACAGTAATAAAAAGACATGTTATTTTGAACAGACCACTGTATATTCGCATAGCACAACTGCCTTTTGTTTGGCTATGATAAAACATAGCCATACTTTCATTGGAACACTGCCCCCAGTGGTCACATTATTATGTAAAATAGACATGTTCAGAATTTGCTATTAATCACCTTTGATCATAACATTTTTCATTCATGGTAGTATTCTTCCATCCTTTAATTTAAAAATGATTATTCAGCACAAATTGTTCTACAAGACGCTTAATTTATAAATCTATATTTCTGTATCTCCACTTCTTGTTTTGTAATCCATAGTGTGTGGTTCACATACGTGATTGGAGTTACATTATATAGATAAATATCAGCTATAGATATATCATTTGTGTATGCTTTAGGAGTGTGTGTGTGCGTGTATCTTGCTAATAATGAATTTAAGATCCTAACCTCTACGTAGACGGCGTTGCACTATTACTACGCATGCGCATTGATGCGAATTCTCTAAGATCCTAAATATACGCACCTAAGTAGCGAAAAAATTGCATCTCTGAATCAGGCCCGTAACCTCTATTGATAGATTTTGCGTACAAAGGCGCTGTGCTTCCCCTCCACCCGCCACGGTGGGCGTGGAGAAACACATAAATTGTACAGTCAGGGTGGGTTTTGACATTTATGAGTGGATCACCAGTCATTCAGACGTCTGCCTTAACTGAAAAGTGCAGATCAGCGTTATGGCAGCATAACTGCCATAAAGCCCGCATGAGAGAGGGGAGTGACAGGGGGAGTTCACTCCCCTCTCTTGTTCGTACTGTGATCCGGTCCATAATCTTCAGTCAACTTGTAATCATTTGCCTCAAAGACTAGGAAAAGTACAATATTTTATGATTATACCTTTTTGGAATATAGTGCTTTGTAAATAGTGTTGTTTATTATTAGAATCAGTTGTAGGTGTGGGCACAATTAAAACTATTGGTTGAATAAAAGTTTTTCATAAAGTGACCTAGGACAGAAAATGAAGTGATCTGCTGTACTAGAATGTTGCCAATGCATTTAAAATAAGTTTGATTGCAAAACAGAGAGGCATCCAATACAAACATTCTAAGTTGCAGGAAACACTTTCAGACAATTGTTTAGATATTACCATGCTTGGCCACATATTGGCCACATAATTGGGGGGGGTTGTAAATATCTTCATAGGATGGTTGCTATATACCCGTGTTTGAGATTATCATTGCATTACTGTATACTACTTGGTAGTAGATATTTGAAGTGCAGGATTGCAGGCAAGTTGACCATTCACATCTTGGCAATAGTATATTGCAGCCAGTTAACATTTCCAGGGGGCCATTTAAAGGTGAGAGCCTTAGTAATCATCCTTTGTTAGATTTTATTTATACCTGCTTTTAATGCAGATACAGTAGCTAAAATTGCAGTTCATTGCAACTTATGTAAGCAACAGTCAAATTCCAGCCACATTAGTTATTCTATTATTTGTAATAACTGGTAATAAATTTTTAGTATTCTGCATCATAGCTTCTTCTCGTGTATGTCTCTCTTTTGCTTAAGAAATTTATAATGCGAAAACTTTTCTATCCATTGTTTAATATTTGTGAGGGCGTGGGGGTTTTTTTTTTCTTCCTTTCTTAATACAGATTTGCTACTCATTTCTCACCCCCTCCCAATTAAACGGTTGGAATGTACACGTTAAGCGAAGCGCCAGTGTCCTTTGGTGCCCCTGATGATTTAAAAGGGATATTCATTTATGCCTTTTAAACACCATGCCGATTAAAATCAGAAAGATTTTCTTCATCAAAATCTAACATCCTTGAAAAATTAATTTGATGCTTCTGTTATCAGTTAATTGAATCAGCTCAGGGACGAGGTTTGTGTGGAGGGTGATTAAAAGCGGCCTCTCTCTGGGCTTTCTTTTCCCTTTCTTATTTCAATCACTGCAACATTATGAAACCTTCCTTTTTATTTCCCCATTTTTATACATTTTCTGTAAAATAAGAGATGAATAAGGATTGTTCCTCTTGTCTCAGCGAAAGCTTTCAAGATTCAGGCATGGAAAAGTTCTGTAGTTTCTGAGATGTCCACAAGGCCACTCAGTGATAAGGCAAAGGTTTAGCACAAGGGAACATCGCTAAACACTGACCACCTGACAGTAGAAATTTAAACAAAATATTTTGTTTATATGTAATTGTTATTCTATAAGCACTTTGATACATATATAATGGCTGTGGCTTGCCGGAACACTGCTGAATTGTGACACCTCGTATGACGGCAGTGAAGTGGCGACAACAGTCAGTTTTCCACTGCTGTACACAATACAGCGTGGACCTAGCAACAAGTTAAGATCCTACTACTGCAACAGCGACTGGTAAGATTTTCCCCTAATCCTCGCCCTAACCTTCTATTACCCTAACCTTAACCTTCCAACTCACACAGCCTAACCCTGACCTTCCTATTCTAATACCCTAACCTTAACCTTCCAACTCACACAGCCTAACCCTGACCTTCCCCTTCTAATATCTTAACCTTCCAACTCACACAGCCTAACCCTGACCTTCCCCTTCTAATACCCTAACCTTAACTCTCTGTGTCCCACAGCCTAATCCTAACCTTTAGTGTCCCATGCAGCCAGTCCCTATAGCCTGTTGCAGCCTGTATCAGGGAGAGAAAATTTTGTTGTTGGGAACAGTAACTTTAACGCAATATTTGGGCCATTTCCCAATAGTGAAAATCAGAATGTGAAGCATTCAACGTAAAGCTGCAACTCGGTTGTCAGCTGTATTGGTGTCGAAATTGGGCTTTTCTGAACGGCAACTGCATCCCATATATAAACTAGAAAGACCAGGGGCCGGGTTTACTAAGCTAAGTAAAAGTGAAGATGTTGCCCAGCTCTCACTTTCCTATTACATTCTAGAAAATATCAGCTAGAATCTGATTGGTTGCTATGAGCAATATCCACACTTTTCCTTTCTCGCAGCTTAGTAATTCAGGCTCATGGAGTGGGTAATTTTTGTATACAGTGCACATACAATATAAACTCACTCACTGGTCAACTTTTTATTTAATGAGTAAAGTAATCCAAAATTAAAAATGTTGTGTTTGAAGAAGCTAAATGAAGTTATATATAACGTGAAATTGTATTTACAGTGGAAGCACTGAACCACTCTCTTCCTCTTGTGTTGCAAATAGCAGAACCTTTCCCATAACCAATCAACATCCTTTTTACACACACAGAATTCTTTTCCCTGACAAGGTTACAAAGGGGACCCTTTCCATGTAAATTATGAGTAGCGAAGGCCACCCGTAATATTTGAAAACTTCCATTGCTTTGAAAATTTCTGGGTTAATATGTAACATTTGGTTTTCATGGATCTGTTAGTTCAGTTTGTGTTGGTGAGGAATTTGTTCGTGTGTGTCTGTAATACCTGTGTAATGGTGTTAATGCACTCCATGTTTTTTCTGTTGGCCCGATGAGCTGACATTCTGCAAACACGTGCCTCTATACTACTTGAGACCTCACCATGCAGTCACACGTCACAATTTAATTAGGCGACCCTAATTAACAAAACTTGGCACTCGCCTCTCTCCTGCCCTTGTCTTCTCTGGCTGAGAATCAATGGCTTTGATATGCTAATTAGGGAGTAATTTAATTTCAAAGGCCGCAATTAACAAGGGTGTTGTGGACATGCTGTAGTTAAGCGGCGTAATCTAATTTGCATTAGTAACAAGCAGGGACTAATTAGAAGCTTAATTAGACACTTAGCTGGCTCTCATGTTTACCTTTTTAATGAGATGGAGAAGATAAGCTTTCTCTTCTTATACAGTACTTCTTAACTTCTAAAATCTGGTAACGTGGAGCTGGGTAGGCCAGTCACTCCACCGTGAGAAAAATACCCACCACTAGGACTATATTAGGATTGTTATGTAACCAACTGTTTTGACAGATTATACAGCAGTCTCTCTAAATTTGTTGCTGTAGGTATTTCAGAGTGTTTATAGAAAAAAAAAAAAAAACACATATATATATATTTTTTTTAATGGGTAAATAAGCCAATCCCCATACATCCCCGTTATTTTTTCAGAGCCCGCCATAGACCCTGAGTATAGGTATAGGCTGTGGGGCTGGTAGACTTTGGGTCAGTCTTCTGTAAGGGGACCCTAAAGCTGGACACACACTAGAGTGACTTTCTGCCCGATCCTACAATTATCGTGGATCGGCTGATAATTGCTCTAGTGTGTGGCACATAGGGATTTCTAAAACCTCAGATTATTGTCCCAGACAGGCTCTAGGATGATAATCTGATCAAAGGGAATTCCCAATTGATTATCATCCCATGAAGCTTGCTGTCCCTCGTGTCAAGATTGACAGGAGTCCCAACCTGTCAGAAAGAGACTGCAGCCTGCCAGTAGGCTAGCTGCAGGGTCTCCTTCAGAGATCACTCCCAGCCTCTTCTTGTGTGTGGCGCCAATTTTGGGACCTTTCCCTAGGGGAAAATAGTCCCAAATATTGGCCACCGCACGCTGGGAGAGATAATCTCTCTAGTATGTGGTCAGCTTTAGGGCTAGGCTGCGAGGGTTAAGGCAGGGCCGTAACGAGGGGTGGGCTATAGGAGCGGTCACACAGGATGCAAAGTCAAATTGGGGTGGCAGATATTTCATTTTTAAGGTTAAACTGGTTACTAATTTAGGGTGGGGAGCACCATTTTCTCTTTTTGCCCCTGGTGCTAAAATTTCAGCAATGGCTCTGGGTTAGGTTTGGGATAAAATTATATTTGCCTTTTGGAGCACTGTCTTTGCACCTTCGAAGCAAAAGCAATCTATTTTCCCAAAAATTCGGAACTGTCTGGGAAAGAACGTCAGTTTCTAAATAGTGCCGTTCTCAGCAAAGATCCACATATGTACACACACACACACACACACACACACACACACACACACACACCTCTGTTTTGGTGGCCCTAACTAATACTGTCAGAGTTCCAACTTCTAACATGTATTTTTAAATTGAGAGCTCACTCACTGCAGAGATCCCAAAATCTCCAAAATAGCTACACTGGAACAGCACTCCCTGTCAGCTGCTATCCCAGACACGCTTTAAAACAAACACACACAAAAAGATGGTTGCTCAAATCAATTTATTAGTTAATCTAGAGCAGGTGCTTCAAAGGCATGTAGAAATCTACACAGATACAAAAGAATGTGTCCCAGCGATTCCTTTTGTATCTGTCTAGATTTCCATATGCCTTTTCAAGCATCTTCTCTAGATTAACTTCGTGTGGTTTTGCTTGAAAGCATGTCTAGAATTTTAGCTGACAAGGTGTGCAATTCCAGATTAGCTATTTTGGAGACTCGGGGACCCCCCTCAGTGAGTGATCTCTCAATTTAAAAATACATACTATATGACCCAATATAGGGACTCAAACCCTTTTAGAGTTAGGACAACCATAACAGAGAAGCCTTGTAAGTGACTGGTGGTTTATTATATATTTGCAAATGTATGTAATAAATCTCTGTTTTATTTTAAAGATCGTATGACATGGTTACTAAATTGCAAGATTCTGGGGCACTTTCTTTTGTATCTATACAATCTATAAGTCAATGTACAGAGCCGTAACTTGAAATTTTAGTGACAGGGGCATAAACCAAAATGGAGCCCCCTGACCCTGAATTCCAAGCCAATTTGACCATAAATATTACCTTACTGGTGCCCCCTTAAACTTTGTGCCCTGGGCGGCCGCCCCTATTGCACACCCCTAGTTACGGCCCCGTGTGTGTATGTATGTATGTATGTATGTATGTATATATATATAAAATTATTTTAAAAAAAAGTAATAAATATAATTTTATATAAATGTTCCAATTGAACTGGATTCCATATAGTATCGGTGGGTTTTTGGCTTTGGTAAACCGTCAGTGCCTACGTTAAAGTGTAAAAGGTTTTATCTTTGTCTTTATTCCATGCAAATGCACACAGCTTAACAATGCAAGATGAAGTCTCATCGTATAAGGGATTATTTAGTGGAATGACGCAGTATATGTACAAATGTACTGCTACTCTTTTGTTCCAGTCGGGTTACAAAATTAAGCAGATAACGGTTTGTGTAGTTTGGTTTTAAACAGGTGAGCAGTTGTTTATTACTTCTCCTAAAAGTTGGTCTCTAAATATGATGTTATTATTTCCAGAGTCATTCCATACTAGGGATCATATAGTGGTCTATTCTCGTTTGACTCGATCACAATGGTTAAAAGTGGTCTCTGGGGCAACACAGCTAGTGATGTCAGATACATTTGCCCAAGCACACACAGGGGCTGATTCAGAATTGCACTTCCACCTTTTTTTAGGTGCAAGTGTAGACCAGAGCAATACCGTGTGAATTGCAAGTGAAGTTTCTTAGCTTAGCTCTATTTTATAGAATAACCATAAATTTATGCAGTATTTGAGTTCTATGTGTAAAAGTAAAGTATTTTCCCTGCATTCAAAAAATTTAAAATTAACACCCCTTACTTTGAAAAATGGTTTATTATTAGGTGTAATGCATCTTTGAATCAGTCCCAAAACGAAGAATTCTACGTATTTGAGGTAAATGTTAAGATTGATTGATTATAGCTTGTGGAATTTGATCATAGATCTGGGTTCTAATGATATAACTCGACTTTGAAAAGACAAACTAGGACACTTTAGGTCCCAAAAATTGCACAGGCAATAAAATCAACATTTATCTCATATACTCAAAAGAAAATAGAATAGATCTAGAAATCTTTTCACCGTTAATCAAAATTAAGAATTTTGAGTTAAAAAAAATATCAAGTAGAAGGAAAAATGTTTCTCCTGGGAAAAGTGTAAAATGCAGGAGTATTGTTGGAATACGTATTTTGGAATTGCTAATGCCTCCCATAGGCTAAATAAATATAACGGGAGGTTAAATGATTCTTGTCAAATATGGGCCAGCTCACCTTCAGGGGCTGTCTGGGAATGCCTTTTAGCTTTCAAACAACCCCTTTTCTCAGTATTAAGTTAAAAGAATACATTTAATTAAAAATATATGGGGTTAAAAAAAAACATTTTTAAAATGAAACAAGCTATAATCAAAATTAAAAACCCACAAAAAAATATAAAAAAAATATAGAGGACACAGGCAAAGACACGTAAACTCTTTGTTTTAAGCGGAGTACACACCTATGCAATCATATATAAAATGCTATGACTTGCAATGTAACTGATGATTAGAAGTGCTGATTCAAGTGTGTATTCACTATACCAATTACGCAACAGATCTGAGATCATCCTCTCCTAATCAGCTGATTGAAAAATGTTTGTGTCTTTATTCCCATAAATTTATAAGGAAATTGGAAATTTGTTGCAAATATTATTTTTTGCAAGAATATGCTTTTCCCTTGTATTTCAAAAAGAACTTTGCTAGTCGGAAATGAAAAAGAGGAGGCTGTGAAAACTCAACCTGGCAACTTTTCAAGCTCTCTCTATTGACACAAGCTATCTTGGTTATACAGTAGTCTAAATATTTTTTTGTTGTTGTTTAAAATCCTATTATAAAATGTAGGTTTGATTAAAAAAATGTGTTTTCATTTGACTATACAATGCTATATGCAAACAATATTCCTAAGAGGCATGGCATGTGGAAACTGAAGTAGATTATTGAGGAACTTTGCTCCACAAATGTCTACAGAGACTTAAAAGTTAGAGACTTAATGCTCTGTATTTAAATGCACACCTTTCATGTGAAAACATGCTTTGCACATACACTAAAACATTTATCACAAGCAAACAGGGTAGATTTATATATGAACGCCTGCTATATACCAAAACTGATTACGGTGCACACATATTTATGTTGTAACTTTTGTTTAAAAAGTTTTTTTTCCAGACCCTTATATATTAGTTTATCAGTGTTGTCTCATAGGTGAAGGTGTTAAGACAAGTAATGGGTTGAACATTTTTTTCATATCTGCGGGGTGTGGGAGGGCGAAGTCCGAGACCCTTCACCGGCTACTTGTCAGGTACACAGGTAAAACAATAAGCTTTCCTCCTCCTCACCCCCTTCTTATCTCAGTCGTCCCCTCCCTGCTTAGTTTGGCCTGTGCAGCAGAATGTGGATTGGCCACTTTTGAGTGTCGGCTGTAGATTAACGCCCTGTAATGTTTGTTTTCCAAGAGGGGCACTAATACCTCCAGTTAGCTGCCCCTTTCAGCAGAAGCGAGCAGGGAAATGTATTCATACAGCTGATGAATCCCTTGTTTCAGACAGACACATCTTCTGAATGCTCTGAATGAGTGAGTAATAAGTTCTAGCAATGTGCTTGCTTGTGCGGTTTTGAAAAATCATTGCCTTCATATAAAATGTGTGTTTTATTTAAAACCTTGTATGGTTTTTTCTTACCACATTGTGAAAAATGATTCAAATCTGTGCTTGTGTTTCTACGTGTGGTTCCCCCTGCCTCTGTTTACTCTTTAACATACTGGAATTGTTTATACATAATTCAGCTTCTGTGTGTCCAGGTTATTTGTTTGTGTCAGTATCAGGTGGTCATGGGGTAGTGTTTACTAACTACAGGGCTGGTCCAGAGTTTTAGATTAAAAGAAAAAAAAAACAGGTGCAGGCTTGCACCTGGGCACACCATGTTGTGCTGTGAAGAGTTTAAATTAGTGAATTTATTAGTTAATTTGATGCAGAGAAATTATTTTGCTTATAGCACACAAATATAAGACAGCTTTCATTTTAAACTTTGAAAAGGGAGCTCAAGTCCAGAGGAAGCATTTTCTAGCTATATTCTAGATTAAACTTTGAATTTGCTTCCCCCTGCCCTTCAACATGGTTTAGCCAAGGTGTAAATTTCTACATTTTTTTTCCCTGCTGCTCTCTGGAACAGCCTCCTCTGTGGTCACATTTTGGGGCCAGATTTACTAAAATGCGGAAAAGTGGAGATGTTGTCCATAGCAACCAATCAGATTCTAGCTGACATTCACTAGTATGTAATAGGAAAGTGAGAGCTAGACTCTGATTGGGTAATATGGGCAACATCTCCACTTTTCCAAACCCGCAGCTTAGTAAATCTGGCCCATAGAATGAATTATCTCTGTTTTTGTATCCTTTTGTATTTTTTTTATTCCCCAATGTCTGTGCATTTGCAAGACCATGGCAAAGGTGACCGTTATTAAACCTCAACATTTTAGACATCTTTAACACCTATTTAGTAAAAACCCCACTAACAAGGACTTACTAAAATGGAAGTGTTACAGCTGTTTCATTATTCTCCCACCTTGAACGTCTAAACAGGGAGCTATTCAAACATTGATTTGTTTTTTATCTAATATACAAGAAGTTGTTTTGAGCTTAAGTGACAAACCTACGTTATAGAAATATGCAATGAAAAAAAATTTAATAAAAATAGAATTCTCCACACAGTGGCATCATTTTTAAGATATCCGGAAGATTATATTGTATTTTATTTGTTGTCTTCCGTAGGTTGGACAAATAAGTCATGATGGTGGAATCCGCATCAGAGTCCATACGATCAACCCCCACCAGTCAGAATGGAGTGAGCAATCTTCCCAACCAGTCGGATGGAGGAGGAGCAAGGGAAGGGAGTGCAAGTGTGGATACTAATGGTGAACTGAGTACGGCAGAACTTCTGCACTTCCAACAGCAGCAGGTAAACTACAAATAAAAGACTTCCTAAACTTGGGGTCATGTGAAGCCACAAACTGCCTGTGAGAACAGTAACCGCATTAATATCTTTACTAAAATCTGAATAATTGCTTTACTCCGTGTTTTGTGTAAACCTCTATGCTTCTCACAAGTTTAATAATGAACAATACAGAATATTCAGCTGGCTAGTTCTCTAGACACCCTTAGCTTTGCTTACTTACACTTCTTCAAAGACACAGGGGATCAACTGAGTACTATGCAGGAGCTGTGGCATCCTTGCAGCAGCATTTACTTTACCTTATCAGTCCTGGGACATGTTTGCCACTGCAAGGAATTAGCTGAGCTATAGCTTGTGTGTTCTGCTGTGGCCACCAGCATAAGTGTCCCTGAGCTCCACCACAACAGCTGCCTAAACCTGCTGAGAGGTAGTTCTGCAAGGAAATCTCAACACATGCAGTGAACTAACCTTTATTATAAGAGCCACCACAGGGAGTAACACTGGCTAAGGATTAGTATTTTGTTTGCCCCACCACACATTGAAACACATATCTTTTTATTTATATAAATAAATCTAAATCACCTGTTTTAACCTGGTTTTCTTCCACAGTTCATATGCTGTCTTCCCTTGTGACCTTTAAGTTTAAGGCACAAAGCCACTATGGAAGGAAGTG
>WWET01001169.1:90610-109137 GCA_011038615.1 Limnodynastes dumerilii
CATGTAGGTGAAGGTAACAGAAAATAAACAGTGTGACCTCTAGGACTTATAATTCCTGCTTCAACCAAGATTGGAGATAAAGGGATGGGTGTTTTAAAGAAAAATAAACAGTGGCAGATTAAGAAATCAAATGGAGAATGAAATAAGGGTCAATTGCATGGTCATTCATATAGAGGGAAGTATGGTGCTGGTAAGATAAATTTAATTTTCGTAAAGTATATGGAATGAAAAACAAGTACATCACAATTAGAAACAAATTCATTATTATTATTATTATTATTATTATTATTAGAATTGTTGCACCATACAGATTGATTCAACATAATTTTTTTTTGCCCCTTGTAGGCTTTACAGGTCGCCAGGCAGTTTTTACTTCAGCAGGCAACAGGACTCAGCTCTCCTAGCAGTACGGATAACAAGCAGGCTTCAGTTCAGGTGCGATCTATTGGACTGGAGCATTGCAAAATATCTATTACTGACCTCAGATGACTCACATCCTTTCACATCTTCTTCACAGGTTCCAGTTTCAGTGGCTATGATGGCTCCTCAAATGATCACACAGCAACAAATGCAGCAAATTTTGTCCCCAGGACAGCTTCAGGCTGTCCTGCAGCAGCAGCAAGCACTGATGTTACAACAGGTGAGTTCTGTCACTGATGATTATGAAGAGGACCCAAATAGATTAACATTGCAAATCATAAAAAGCCCACTGCCTCAGTGACAGTCATTATTCATTATCTTTCTAGTTTTTTTTAGCCATTACTTTATTTTATTTTAATACATACAAATGTTTTAATAGTACAAATGTGTATTGTTACAGCACTACAAATGTAATTTGATAGTGGGTCCACGATCCCCCTCTCCTTGGTCTTCTAACCTCCAATCTCATCATCATATTTTTCTCCTGCATACAAGACTTCTCCCGTTCTGCCCCTTTTTATGGTTTGATATCCCTCAATTTATGAGGTTATCCTCTAGCCTGCAAACTTTCAAGGAATCCCTCAAAATGATTTTCTTCATGAAAGTTACACTTCCCCTGCCCCCCTTCACTCTTCCTAGCATACCTCTGCCCAGGGTTGCAAAATACTTGGGGAAGCTATCTGCTGCATGCACAGGTTGGTCATCATTCTGCACGGATTAATGGCAGTACTGAACACCGTTTATAAACAAACGATGTTGACGCTTCTCAGACTTGCAGTGACACAATGGCTGTGGGTAGAGCCATTGGCTCTCAGCCTACCACAAGGAGCAACAGCACTAAGCTGTCATTTAAGCTGTGTAGCAATTGTGGATGGGTGTTACCCAGGATCTTACACTTGCTGCTTCTACTTCCCGGCAGCTATAACTTCAACTACAGAGCTGCGGCCTATGTTTGATGCTTCCAAGGAGTAGTTGCTATGGTGGTCAGCCAGAATCTGCTTTCCATGAGTACAGGTATTAGCAGATGGACCACGTCTTTGTTGCTGAAGCCATGGTTGGGGTCTTCTAGAGTGCAGTAGGGGCCTCCAGTTCAAAGGTCCTAATGGCAAAATTACCTTTAAATTGTCCCTTTTATGTCCCATTTCCCAATTCACTCCTACCCTTCACTCGCTACATTTCGTTAGTCCTCTCTCTTTCCTCCACCATGTATTTCCTGTCATTCCTTACCTTGTAGATTGTATGTTCTCGCAAGCAGGGTACTCTATCCTCCTGTCCTCTACCTCCTTCAGTTTCATCTGCCCCTTCTGCATTGGATTTTTGTGGTGGTGTCAATTTTGTGTCATCACTTGTACCACCCTGTATGCCGTATTTATTTTTACTCAGTGTTCATATTATAGCTATGCTTTATAGACCTGTTAAATGTACAGCACTGGAGTCCCTTTGTGGTGCTATATTATTATTATTATTATTATTATGTTCTCCCCACGTCTGCCTGGGTTTTCTCTGGGTGGTCCAGTTGCTCCCACATGCCAAAAATATGCTGGTAGGTTAATTGGCTGCAGACTAAATTAAACCGTGTGTGTGTGTGTGTGTGTGTGTGTGTGTTAGGGGCAGGGACTGATGTGAATGTCTATTGTTCTCTGTAAAGTGATGCAGACCAATTATGGTGTTATATAAATAAGCGTTAAATTAAACCGTGTGTTTGTGTGTGTGTGTGTGTGTGCGTTAGGGGCAGGGACTGATGTGAATGTCTATTGTTCTCTGTAAAGTGATGCAGACCAATTATGGTGTTATATAAATAAGCGTTAATAATTATTATTGATGATTATATTAATAATGGTCAAAATGACCTACAAAAGTGTGTTTTTAAGCTTTCGCTAAAAAATTATTTTGTTAAAAGTATATTGTTATTTTTTGATGTACAATAAAATTAGATATCGGCTACAGTTTTGAACTTTAAGCACTTGTATCCTCATATTCATCATTTTTCCTATTTTAATCTGGCAGCTACAGGAATATTACAAAAAGCAGCAAGAGCAGTTACACCTCCAATTGCTCTCCCAGCAACAGGCAGGGAAACACCAGCCCAAAGAGGTGAGCACATCCAAATTAATCTGAAAAGTTATATTTTTACATGCCATTGATCTTTGATTTTCTTAAAATGTAAATATCTTGATAATTGTAATGGCAAGATTATACTCTCTCTTGGCTAAATAAGTCAGTGTTTTTAATCTAAAATGCAATAAACAGGATGCAATATATAATTTTAATAGTTGTCAAAGAAATTGCAATTTATGCTGACAACAAAAGGTTCCTAAGAATTGCACATCAAGGGGAAATATATATGTTTAGTCTTTGGGTACAATTATTCCCATCTTCTTATTTATGATGATTCTACATATCTTCACTATAGGGCTGATCCTGAGATGCACTTCCACCTGTTTTGCCCTTTAAAAAAAGGTGTAAGTGTAGACCTAAGCAAAGCTATATTGCAGTGTGGGGAGTGTAGCCACTACGTCTCCTTATATACCTGATTTGCTTGTGTATATAGAGTATAGCCAACACACGCCATTACTGTGCTCACTGGATGTGATGTGATAGATTTTTCATTACTTTGCTTTTATGCCTGCAGATCTCTGTTCTGTGTATTATCCTCATTGTATCATCTACTTTGCCATTTGCTGGAATTGTATAAACTTTTTTTTTCTCAGCCTTCATTCTGCTCACTCGCTCAGATCTTTGCTTTACAGCCTGCATTGGGGAATAAACAGCTAGCCTTCCAGCAGCAGCTTTTACAAATGCAGCAGCTACAACAACAGCACTTGCTAAACCTACAGAGGCAGAGCCTGATAGGACTGCAGCCAGGGCAAGGATCGGTGTCCTTGCCAGGCCTCCCACAAGGTGAGTGTTTATAAGCTTATTATTAATTTCAATCTATTCATCTTATGTGCAGACAATATGTATGCATTTGTCAGAAAAATATAAAATGTAGTACAAAAATCAAAGAAAGCAGAATCTTCTAAATTTACAAACACATCATTGTAAATCCCTCCTCTAGCGGTATCCCCATCAGACCTGCAGCAACTTTTGAAGGAGATGAGTAACAATCAAGAGGATTCCAGTAAGCAAGACAGTGTTGAACTAAGCACCACCATTACTACCTCATACCCATCCAGCAAGGTGTCCCCTGCCACTGCTTATCCCTCTTTACCCAACGGGCAAAGTGCTCTACAGAACACACGCCGGGACAGGTAACTGTAGCTGTTAATTAGCAGTGTGAATTTTACAGTGTTTGGTTTCATTTTTGGTACTTTGTCCAACATAGGAACTAGTTATCTACCATCATGAGACTTTCTCTTTTAACTACTTGTTGAGGGCCACACCTCTATTTAAGTGTTTAAACTTGTTTAAATTGCTGTCCTGGGCTGACTGCACAGCTTTCTTTGAATTTTAGAGCAACTTTTTTTTTCTTTGCCTGCAATGTAATAATGATTGTTCTCATTTCATCTGCAGTTCATCACATTATGAAATGACTCCCAGTTCACATCCTCTATATGGACACGGTGAATGTCGGTGGCCAGGTTGTGAGGCTCTATGTGAGGATATGGGGCAGTTTATAAAGTAAATATCCATTTTATTTTGCAGAATTTCCTTTACTTGTTACATGCAGTATGTATTTGTAGCTTTTTTTTTTTTACTATTCTGTTTTTTATAAAGAATGGGTTTTATGTAAAAAAATGTCTGTATGACTTTAAAACCTAAGTATGTACCATTTTGTTAACAAATAATCGCAATTGATTTATTCTATTCCCATGTGGGACTACTATTTTTTTTTCCTTAGCCGAGTTAAAGATAATACCAGCCAAGGATTGTTTAGAAGTACAAGTAGAGTTTCAGTTTATTAGCCCTGCATACAGATCACATTAGTACTCTAAATTTACAAGAAAGAATATCTGTCATTGGAAGTCATTTTGTAAGATTGTTTTAGCTGAAAATTCTTTTCATGTTATTTGTGCATCAAACAAGCACTTGATTATGGACTGGGTCCAGGCTTAGGAAAAGGGGGCAATTTCTGATTACTATGATTGGGAAAACTCCCCTAAACATGTGCACAAGCAACACATGCCCAGGACATGTCTGGGTTTAGCGTTTCATCCTGGGATCAGTTCTGATGACAAGGAAGTGGAAAGTGAGTCCTCTGTGTAGGAGGGGGCAAGTATGTAGATAGTACAGTGAGGGTGTGCTAAGTGCTTTCCATACTATCCAGACTACCAAGCCTTAATTGAACACTAAAGATTTAAGGTATGGTCTGTATGAGCAAGATAAGTGTCCTCGACTCCATGGAAGGCTGGATCAAGTGGGAATCCGGCATCATAAATCTGGATCCGGTACAATTTTGCAAACACTTCTACATAACTTGGGCTGTGTGATTCAGCATAGTTGTATAATGGCAGTAGCTGTAGAAATCCATACATTTACTCCTATGAGACTGTAGAAATTAGATATGATTTTCATCTTAAATATGTATAATTTGAAAACCGCATTACATGAAAAATGTCATATAACACAATTGGGAATGGTATCATGACAGGTACTAAATTTAGAGATGTGTTACACTAGACACACTTACTGAACTATGTTTCCCACTACATTACATCACATCTATACTAGTATATAGGATTAATACACAAATTAGTCATACATGAATGAGCATAGGCAATAAAGAAGAGCTTTTGTTTACATGATAGATAAACTGATGTATGTCTAATATGAAAAGAAGCCCTATGTCACACATTTTCAGTTTCAAATAATGGTCTCATCATTATCATCCTGGCAACACACCCTATTTCCCAATGATGAATTTGACATTGCTCTAAACCTTCACCTCAACACACTTTAACACTGTAGTTTTAAGAATTCCTGTTTGGTTGACTTTGCAGACATCTGAACACAGAACATGCGCTGGATGACCGCAGCACAGCACAGTGCAGAGTACAGATGCAGGTGGTGCAGCAACTAGAGATACAGGTGATTGGCAACTTGGCTTTGTTGTCTTATGTGGTAGTAAATACACCCGGACACTATAGACCAAAAAGCTGTGTCTAAAGAGTATAACATAAATCCATAAAAAATAAAACGGCAGATAACATTTGATCTTGTTATGACATTCTTGGTATTTTAAACAAGCTGGGAGAAGTCCTAATGTCTTGAGATATAGTGTTGGTTTCTTTTGGGGGATATTGAACTAGGTGAGAAGAAGAGGATGCAAAAGGATAGAACAGTACCCCAAGAGGGATAAAACTAGCAGAGGGTATAACACATGTAGTATCAAACTATCTGATTTTATCAGCATTTTCTGCCCTCTCCTCTCACGTTGCTGCCTTGTTCCTTCTCCTCACATCCTAGTTTTACATCAGCTCAAAAGCATGAGTATGCTGCTCCAACACCCTATAAATAAAGGTGAAGCAAACAGCAATCACACGCTGTTGTGTTCAGCTTTGAAAGCTTTCAGAGGGTTTTTTAATTAACACAATGGTATTTGTTTAAACATTGACTGTGTAAGTTAGTGTTACAGCTTGAGAAAACATTTGCATGTTTATTACTGAATTTCCAGTGATCACAGATCAACTGATTAAATTAATTCTTTTCTGATTACTTACCCTTAATCTGACTTATTAACTATCGGACTAACAAATAGTTTCTATGCTAGCTGGCAAAAGAGAGTGAACGGTTACAGGCCATGATGACGCATCTGCACATGAGACCATCAGAACCAAAGCACTTCAATCAACCAGTGAGTCAACATAATCTCATCACTACACTGTTTCTTTTTAAACCTTCCTTTTACTTAGAATTACTTTCTACAAGTCACTGGCTGAATACCTAGTTGTTCCGGATGATTAATTTTTATGTTTTGATCTATCATCTTGTAGCTCAATCTAGTCTCCAGTGCATCCCTCACCAAAATGTCCCCAGACAACTACCCTGATGGCTTACCTCAACCTCCAACCTCTGCAACAGCACCAATCACTCCGATGAGAGCAGGCACATCCGTGATTAGTTCGTCAAGCCTACCTAGCCTCGGTCCAGTCAGAAGAAGGATAGTGGACAAGTTTTGCACCCCAATATCCTCAGGTAAAGGCTACATAGTCCAAGCGTAACACTTTTTTATGATCATACCTATATAATGTCTGTGTATGCGCTACTTACTGTTTAATACAAAAATTATTCATTGTAAAGTATAGTGAAACAATGTGTTCCAACACTACACACGATATCGCAAATCCAGAAATCTTTACAGCCATATTTTTGGTCTACGCATTGGCATATATCTGTGTTGATTTATCTTAATGCATTTTAGCCTCAACTAGGTGTAAGAGGCATGACAGATGAAATGCCTTCTGGCAGAGGGCTGAGAAAGGTTTGTAAGTGTAGTAATAGTATAGACTTAGATACACGATTGTCTGTGTGTTTGAGTCTGGAAAAGTTAGGGTAGGCCTTAGCTGACATAAATCCTTCAGTAACACTGGTTAAATTGCAAATACGTGCTAAATAAAATATTGCGAGCCAGCAATTGCCAATCCCAATTAATTTAGATCTTGCCAAGACTTGAAAGTGAAACACAAGATGTTTTATAAAATACAAATACCAAAATTCACTAAGTGATGGCGCAATAACACAACAAAAGCTGCCTCTGTTAAGTAATTCATTTGACACCGGCAGCTGGATCACCCTTCTGTATTCACAACCACCGGCGCATTTCAACTTGAGTCTTTTTCAAGGTATAAAAGGTAGAAAATGCTATTAAATTAATGAAATAAAAAAGTCAACGTGCTTCCCCTGATTTACATGGGCTGTAAAGTATAAGCGATGTTTACATACCTTTAGTGATGCAGTTGTAAGGTTAAACGTTACTCGGATGACCTCATATAGCTGCAGAGTTTTTGCATTTTCCTGGTTAGTGTTGGGCTTATTTGTGGAAAGAAATAGGCTGTTACTCTTCCTCTTGCCTCACCTTTAATGCCCCCAATGCCGGAACAGCAGTGGCTTGTGTTGTAGTCTAAGTGACAGGTCTGTGTACGCTTCTGTTCCTGGCCTACACTGTGAGAAAATTTGCAGAGAATCACTGTACTTTCAAGCATATGTATCTGTCTGGATCAGCCACTGCATCCTAAATTTTGATTGAGCATGTCTTAAGTTTATTTGTATCCATGTCGTAAGTTTATTTGTTCATATCACTAGCTTGTTGTGATTGTGCACTCATATCTTTGTATTGTTTTTGTCTTTAAGAGCTTGCTCAGAATCACGAGTTTTACAAAAACGCTGAAGTCCGCCCACCCTTCACATATGCCTCGCTCATCCGACAGGTAACTGCTCAGACAGGAGTGAGATGAATTTAGAATCGTGAAACAAATTTCGCAAAACATGTTTTAAATACTACCTCCCCCTGTTTGATAATTGCTTTACAGGCTATTCTAGACACGCCAGACAGGCAGCTCACTCTGAATGAGATTTACAATTGGTTTACTCGCATGTTTGCATATTTCCGGCGAAACACAGCCACATGGAAGGTAAGAAAGGACAATTTATCATTATGTTATGAGAGTTGTAGAATATGTTGCTTTGTAGACTGTGTGTGTACAGGTTTCAGGTATAATAGAAAAGATATCCACACAGGACAATTGCCCTAATGACCCTATAACAATAATAGGACATCTTGAAATGTTCTGTATATGAACATCTTTGCAGAGTGCTTGCCAAATCTAGCTATTTTCTATTAAATATCATTGCTTGGCGATAACATATATTTACATGCTTATGGTTTAGGAGAATTTGGCCACTGTTCTATGTACTGTTGTAGTTCAGGCAGCAAAAGCAACACAAAAATGAACACTTACAGGAACCTAAACTTTCCTTATACATAAAAATATTTGTTGCCTATTAAACCACTCCATTATCTAGTAAGTCGCTTACCCGTATGAATATTTATGTGCAATCTTTTGTTACAAAAAAATTGTCTTGATTATTATTTTCTCCCACATCTAATGTATTATTTTCTCCTTCATTCTCATTCTTTCCCCCTCTCCCTCCCACTATGTATGAGCTCTGCTTGCCTGACCCCTTTCTGACCTCTCAAATTGCTGTTAATGTTTTAGCCTAACAAATTAGTCTCTCATCTTCAGCCAGGGTGCAGAATGAGAGAAGGGGGCCCTGCTTTGAAATTGGGGTCATATAATTTGTGTGTGTGGGAGCATCAGGAGAGGGTGGTGATATGTACATGGTATTAACTCCTTTAGAATGACAAAGACTTGTGAGACTTACAATAGACCTGGTATAATCACACCCAAACTATAAAAAGACATCAGAATGTTTCATATCTGCTTCTTGCTCTTACTGTTTCTTTGGCATTGTGATGTAAATGTACCTATGCTTCCTTAACTGTATAATTCATTATAACATTTGGTAGGGTTTTTGTTTATACTGTATGAAGTTTTAGATCTTTTCAATAGGTAAAGAAGATTTGTAATGGTGATGACAAAATTGTTCACTTTCCTACAGAATGCAGTACGCCACAACCTTAGCTTACACAAATGCTTTGTGCGTGTGGAGAATGTGAAGGGAGCAGTATGGACAGTGGATGAGCTGGAATACCAGAAGAGGAGACCACCAAAGATGACTGGGTAAGCTTTACATCAAAGAGCATGTAGGCCAGGGGTTCTCAACCCCGTCCTCAAGTTCCACTAACAGTCCATGTTTTGTAGGTCTCCCTGAAAAACCTGTGGAGCTTTCAAAATGTAACTGTCAGTTATGAGTGAGGAGATTTAAAAAACTTGGACCGTTCGTGGTACTTGAGGACAGGGTTGAGAACCCCTGATGTAGGCAAAGCATGTCAAGATTAGTAAAGACCAGAAAAATAGGGATGGCAGAAATACCTAATATATATTTGGCCACATAGCAACCGTGATTTTATAAAGTGTGTAGACTGCATTGACATTTAAAGCAAACTTGTAATGACATTTTGATTACATATTTTCAATTCACCATCTATTACTCAGTGATCAGTGCTTTGATAATCTAGTAATAATATGTGCAGTATGAAATCTTTGTAACATGTGGTTGCACATTATATGACCTATAGATAAAGGTAAAAATGATGGACCGGATTCACAACTAAGTTTTTTTGTTTTTTTTTACTTGCGTAGTAAGTGCAGAGCTGATGCGCACGCAGTAAATATTTGACACTATCAACATAGCACTTCGTTACGTAGATTGTGTAATGCAGTCTTTAAAGACCGCATGTACGCAACAGAGCGCTATGTAGATAGCGTAAAATATTTACTACGCGTGCACATTAGCTCTGCACTTAAAAATAGGCACACAAGTAAAAAAAAAACATAGTTGTGAATCCGGTCCGATGTCATTCGATCAATCCTCAAATTCCCAGATTACTTCTGTTACTAACATTAATTGGAAATACTGTCTGTACAACTCTTAAGGATCATTTACTTTGATATAGGGGCCTGGTAGATTATAAGTGGTCAGTAGCATATAAAATTACTGCATATTACAGAATGCTCTGTGTTCTAACACTGGTGCAGTCTCTTATCTATATTTGTTGCCACACCACAAAAAAAATCACTTTAGTTCCTTAGGGTATGTGGATTAATAGTTGTAGACACTATCTGTTGACCATTAGATAAAGTAATATGATAAATTCACATGGATTATATTTTATATTATTTTGTGGCGTATGGAGATGCACCACAAATAAAATAGTCAGCAGATGTAACACCAAGCAACACGAGCAGGTGGCAGCAGAGATACACTGCAATATTGCAAGACAGAGTGTTGTGATTCACATTACAATTCCGTGTACTTCTCAGCTAGTTAAATGAAGTTTTTTTTGGGTTTCCCATAGTTATTAACTCCATCCATATTTTTGGGGCTTGTGGCAAATTGCCAGGTCTATGAGTTCTTCTTACCTTATGATCCGAATAATTTCAGTTATTTGTAACACAAATGAGCATAAAGCTGTTTTCGTTTCTCTGTAAACCTATTTAATAACATTGCAATTATTTTGACTGACCGCAGGAGCCCAACCCTGGTTAAGAACATGATTTCAGGCCTGGGCTATGGAGCCATTAATGCCAGTTACCAGGTGAGCTTATGGTTAATGACTTAGTTCTTCTTTAAATTCTTAGTTTGTTTGAAAGTCAGTATTTATGCATAAAACTATTTTAACCTTTTCATTACACTTTTTGTATTTTTGTACCTACTGTGTTTTTTCTGGGGGAGGGGGTTGTCGCACAATGGTGCGCTTATATGTGCACTCATTATTCCATTCTTACATCTTCATTGTAATTAAGGGACCATACCAATTTTTCAAGTAGTTATTATATGTTACATTATGAGCTATTCCATGAAAATATATTTATCTACAGCTGAATGTTTTTAAAGGAAAATGACCATGCCACAGAAATGTGTTTGGTAAATTGATTTATTTTTGTTGTTTAATATTTTTTTTAATTACTTTTTCTGTTCTTCTTCAGGCTGCACTTGCCGAAAGTAGTTTCCCTCTGCTGAATAGCCCTCCTCTGCTCAACAGCTCTGGTAGTAGCCTTCATGGCGGCCATGATGACGTTACCAGCACCGGAGAGCCTGGAAACAGCAATGGTAGCAGCCCACGCCTGTCCCCTCAGTACAGGTATCTACTTTAAAAATTCATATTATGTTTCAGTATGAGCTTCTTACTGGTAAATTAATTTGCTTGACTAAACATTCATGTCTTTTCCTATTACAGTCAATCTGTTCATGTCAAAGAAGAGCCAGCTGAGGAGGACGTCAGACCTGGTTCCCTCTCGGCACCCAACCAGAACACAGTGCTGCCAGAGGACCACGACTTGGAACCAGAGACAGCTATGGAAGACTTGCCCTAATAGCTTCTGTATCCAAAAGTTACCTCCCTTGCCCCAAAGTCCAGCACTTCCATCAGAGACCACCTTGACCCTCTGCCCCAAACCTTGTTCAGTTGAAACTGAAAAAAAACTCTTGAACAAGGTTAAATACCACCCATTGGGTCTTCCTCAATTTTGCAGCACTTCAGTGACTTATGGACAGATGGTCCCACAATCCTTTTCTCCCCAAACAGATGTTGAATGGGCACTCATTTCTATGGCTGGATTTTACCAGGTGGGGAAGGGGAGGAACCACTCCTGTGTTCTTAAACCCCACTGCACAGTATGGGAAGTATGGACTCCTACATTTGCCTTTAGGAGCATGCTTGAACTTCTGTCTCCGTCCCACAATGCATGCAGGACTGGGTGTCCCACATCAAGTTCCCTTTACTAGCTCTTTTGTCTGGTCAGTTCTGAAGGTACCAAAAAAAACAGACTTATTTATTTTGCTCTACTTGTTTCGGATCAATGTTACTGCTGGCATTCCTCACACATTCCTGTGAGCATATGGTACGTACACTTACAGATGGGTGAAGGCACATCCTTAAAAAAACAAACTACACAAAATAAAGCATACAAGTACAGCTGAACACACACTAATGTTAGACAAATGCACACATTGGAGACTATGAAGAGCAACGTTGCCTGTGCCTTGGAGGGGTATATGCACTGCAAAATAGGACAAATGCTGCTTCATTTGTGTACAAAGTTTGCAACCCATCTGGACTCTCCTTGTCTTCAGAATACTTTTACAAATATTTTTTGTACCTGTAAAATATATTGCTCCTGAACGGTGCACACAAAAAACAGCGATTTCCAGTTCTGCTCCATATTGGCTGTTAATACTTTTTTTTTTTCCTTCGACCAGAGCCGAGAGTCTCATTACATAAATGACTTACCCTTAACACTTACACACATGCTTACTGCAGTAAATCAGACTAGATCACTATTACAAATATAATACCTAGTGCTGTACTCTAAGTATGTTATATATTAAGGGCAAAGGTTATAGAAATTCTATATACACCTTCCCCAACAGAAAAATGAAATATACCATATCTGCAATAAATTTAGCTGTGTATATATACACATACATCCAGTTTACATAGTTGCAGAGACAGACACTGCCTAATTATACACACACATTTCACACCTACCGCCCTAAAACATAGATTTAACTTGACCGTACATAAATGCTTCTTCCACAACTGCTCCTATTTACGTAAAGGCTGTCCTGTCACATACCTACATACTGCCTCCTTGCAAGTAAGTGTGAGTAGGACAGAACCATTCTGATGTGTGCTGCATCCTCCTATCCCTTCCTGACCAAAGATACCTCTTCATGCCAAATAAACCAAAACCACCTCTTACTTTGGCTTTAGTTTCCTGAAATATGGAAGACAAAATGGAGGTCACCCCAAGCCAAAGGTACTAGTGTATCTGTAACAGTCACTGAGACTGGCTCTACCCTTCCCTGCTGGAGTCTGATCTCACTTCATGCTGTATCTTCTCTGTCTATACACATACACTGTGAGGCATCGCATTTGTGTCAATAGCAACCGTCATGCACTTTGTGCGGAAGTCTGTTGACTGTGAAAATTGAGTGAGTGATATTCTGTGTGTGTGTGTATAGCAAAAATATACAAAGTATTAATTTTGATCATGTAAAAGTCATATAAAGGTTTGAATGTTGAGTGTGTCACACACATTGAAAAGTGTGTGCAGTTACACTCTGTGAGTGTGAGCTTAAGTTGAAGATAGCATGTTAGGCTTTTGGTGAATGTCAGGTGGGTGGGTGGGAGTTTTTAAATTTGAAGGATACACGCATTCTATGTGTGAGTATATATATATATGACACCGTGTGTATATATAACAATGGGTAAGAGTATTTACACACTGCAGCCCATTCCTTGTGTTCTTTTTCCCCTGGATCCGGCCTTGTGTTGTGACACTACGCTGCTTGTTGGTGGCAGGAGGAAGAGAAAAGGCGGGAATTGTTACCTCATCAGTGCTGTGGGCTCCATAAAGGATCCAACACTGTGCCGGCCTGGCATCACGTGTGCACCTGGTCCTTATTCCTCGTGTACTATAGGTTCTGGGTGCATGAAATAAACATGTATGGACATTGGCATATAAAATGCAATAAATATAATTCTGTCACACATTGTTAATTGTGTAAACAAATAGAAGTGGTACATTTGTTTGAGGCACATCTGTTTTAGACTGAATACCTTCAAATCACTGCTCTTCAACCATATTAACTTGTTCAGCAAAGTAATCCTAAAAAGTAATTTTATTGCTCTGAGAATTTTACATGGCTTTGGTAAGCATTTCAACTGAAAGCATTAAGGCCATATTTTTTTTTTTTTATATTTATTTTATTGTTAAGGGGGGGTACATACATAGCATTTAGCTCGTATATGAATAATAGATAGTAAAAATATCCATATTTTGCTTTTATTTATTAAAAGAAAATTAAATGAACCTTTGTAGAGGACAGGGTGATGTATAAAGGTAATGCACATCCAGGTTATCTTATTATATGGTGAATATTAAACAAGAAAAAAAATATTGTTTTCATATACTTATAAGGTTATTTTCTTTTGAATATTGAGATTAAACAGCATAGGGAAATATAATGCAAATACTGTTCAGGATTTTCAAAAGAAAGTCTTGCACGAGCCTGTATATTCCACTAGCCGGAATTTTGTGTTTTTATAATCCTGATCTTTAACTGAATTCACACAAAACCACAGCATAAAAATCTGGGTCCAATTTTAGTCTGATAATTGTAAAACAATATTAACCTCCTTTATTACCAAAATTAGAAAGCATAAAACCAAACTTTTCTATGTTCTAATGGGTGGATAGGATCCAGTGATGTAATACTTGCCAAGAGTGTAATGATGCTGGTATGACAATTATGCATGCCAGGAATATTGAATGAATACATGACTGTGCCTAGGTTTGTGACACAAGCTAAAAGGCACACTGACTGTCTCCTGAATTCTCTTATTTGTCTACTCCTGTTGTAATGTGAGGCCAAAAATCAGATGCAATATATCTTGCTTCTACAGAAGAAGCTTACTCTGCCATTACTTCATTGACTACCATTATATTTTATTACACGTTCGCTCAACCTATTTCCTTTTTCACAGCAGAAGTGTATGTTCTTATTATAAACTTTTCCAGGACTGCCTCAGTCTTAATAGAGTAGCATTTATTGTGCTTTATCTGCAGTTTTGTGCAAAGTTACTAAGGGGTGACAGCAATGCAACTTTTGTTTGAGAAGATACTTAAAAAAAAAAAAAAAATTCTAACATGTAGCTCACAATATATAAAACATTATATATAAAATCTAATGATATAATAATGGTGCAAAAGTGTACATAAAAAAGAAAGATATTTTAATTGTAATGCTAAATATTTTAGAGTGTATCTTTTGTTACAAAATGTGTTGCAACAGCACATTTAGGAAATGTCAGATCTTTCACCAAACATCCTGCCCTCCAGCATTTAGAGACTGCAGAACTTGCCAAAATAGAAATAATTCTTCACCACACCCAGTGGAAATCTTTATTTAAATGTTGCAATGTTATATTTTCTTGCTATTGTGTTATTGCATATTTTTGCATATTGTGTGACTGCAGCAGAGTGTTCTTCATCATAATATAGTTGCCCTCTGACGTTGGTGTGACTTTGTATTACAATGTACGGTATAGGCATGCCAACATGCTGCGTATCGATCAAGACTTCTGAACAGCTAACACTTTTTGTTTAGAGGAGTTGGGAAAGATTATGGGTACTTAACATCTGTTGGAGCAAAGAGAGTGGTCAACGTAGTAATTGCATAGGGGCAAGGATTTTGCAACCCTGCAATAGATCCACACATAAGTTAATCATATGTCCAGTTGCAGTATGATGTTTTGGCAATGTACTGCTGGGAAAACTTGGGTTCAGGCATACATGTGGATGTTACTTTGAAACATACCATCTACCTAAACATTGTTGCAGACCAAATACATCAGGGCTCCTCAAATTACAAATGTGAAAATCTAGACGCCAGCACATAAATGTAGGCTTTTTTTTTTTTTAACAGTGTTACACATGACTTTCCATATAAAATTGTTTGTAAAAAATAGCCTAATGTAAAAGAAAATTGAAAATTAGAAATAAAATATAAAATTACATATGTAATAATTTTTTACTTCCCTATAGAAGTCTTTTTGACTATTTTCTCTTGCATGGCGTGTGCTAGCTGATGCCACTGTAGGAACAATTACTACAGTTTATTTACTGGAATGTCCCCCCCTATTGTTACACTGATACAGATAACAGTCATAGCGAAAGGCCTTTTTCTCCAAATGGCCAGTTCCCAATAGCGAAATGTTCTCTGCCCAACACCGGGAAAGAAAACAAATACAGGGACAGGCTCCAGCAAAGTTAGGGTTAGGCTGCGGGACATAGAGGGTTAAGGTTAGGCTAATAAAAGAGAAGGGTTAGGGTCAGGGCAAAATCTTACCTGTCGCTGTTGACTCCACTTGTTGCTGGATCCATGCATTCTTCTTTCCAGCAGTTGTAAAATGACTGCTGTCACTCCAGTGCCGTAATACGATGTGTTGAAAAATGACACATCCCTTGTGGCCACAAAACTCGCCTGCTGATAATGCAGAGACAGTCAGGATCGCACTGCTTGGGGACCTCTATCACAGCAGTTTCAGATGGTGAGAAGGGGAGAAAGAGGGGTGACATCTTTGGGGGATAAACTGGTAGTTGCTCTTTAATGTCAAATTGATCACCAGGTTCCAATTTCTAGTCACCATGGTAACCTGGCGACCGGTATTTGTTGTGCCCTGAAGTACACCCCTTTAAGGGCACTGTATTCCCTGGTGGTAGAGCCATCTCTCACTAAGATAATGTGCTCTGCTACACAGCAAAAATTGTTGGCTTAGCCTCCATATTCCCCAGCTCTCAATCTGATCAATCATCTGAGAGATGTGCTGAAAAAGACAAGTTGAAATCTTAATAAAGATACGTTCATTTTGGGCTTTATCCAGTGTTATGCTAAATTCCATATGGAGGTTAGTGTACAGAATTTGTGATCCACAACCCTGCATGCAGGTGAAGGGTGTGGGTCGCCACCGCAAACGTCCCTTTTTGAAAGGGCCATTTTCCTCCAGCCAGTTCCGAACTGGCTGGGAAATCGATTGCTTTTGCCTTGCAGAGGCAAAGCAATCGATACACTGAAGAGAGAAGACGCTGTACCGAAGAGTAATTATAAATTTAACCTTTACCCTAACCCTCCCCTTCCATTACTCTAACCCTAACTTTCCCCTTTCATAACCCTAACCCTCACTTCTCCAGGGCCTAACCTTAAAAGTGTCCGGGGAGTGTTACTCACCTCTCCAGTTGGGTCTGTGATTTCCGATGCGATGGGTCCAGCGACTTCCAAAAAACGAATGGTATGCCAATCGCTATACTTACCCATTCTTAAAAATGAGCTTTCGGTTGTCTCTACTCTACTCTGCTGTCTCTATGACTTGCACCAGCAAGAGAGCAAGTGGATCCGCCCACAGGACCGCTCCTTGCAAGACAAAACAACCATTTTGCATAGGTCTGGATCTGGTCTGTTATATTAAGTCCTAGATTAACAATATAAAGCACTGATAGCAAGGGACACCATGTAAACAAAGTTTAGTGTCAGTGGGTTGTTGGCCCAGCTATTGAAATAGTACAGTAAAGGCTTGGCTAAGGCCTTACACACAATCCAGTATTCTGCACGGAAAGGTTTCCATGCGGAATACTTAAACAGGGTGCAGTACTTGTAACTGCCTTAGGCATGGAGAAGATCAGGGGGGAGTGTACAAATCTCAGTGCAGAATGTAGAATAGCAAACTCCATATATTCATAGCCACTGCAGACCGCATCTACGAAACAAAAAGATACGTAGATTACGTTAAAAAATTACTACGCGAACGCTCCGGTTGATCGCCGCTAAAAGCCGTTTTCCTCAGTGTAGTATCTGCGCTGGGCACCCACCCTGACTACACAGCACCCTAAGGTGCCCCTACAGCGCTTGAGAAGCTCCGCGGCCCTCCGGCCTGCGCACCGCCCGGAGCAACGGCCTCTGCACCTCGAGGCTGCAGGCTCCCTTCTCCCTACAGAGCCAGCATTGATTGCGGCGCTGGGAAGCGGGACCCGACGTCGGACCTTAGGAGCCACCGCCTGCGGCCAGACAGCCGCCGCACGGACTCATAGTGAGCGTTGCAGGGGAGAGGAAGCGCTCTGCCATCTTACCACTGCTCCCTCCTGCTGTGCTGAAACTGCGGGCTGTCAGCTGGTGAGGTTACAGGGGGAGAGCAGCCGCCGTCACTGGAGACTGGCCAACGGGGATCACAGGCAAGCAGAACTATCTGTTGGGGGCACTTGGGAATTCAGTGGGCTCCCTACTCAGCTTGGTGGTGGGGGTGCAGGGAAGCTCTCCCACAGCTCTAGGCCTGGGACAGTGGGAGCCGCCGTCACTGGAGACTGGCCAACGGGGATCACAGGCAAGCAGAACTATCTGTTGGGGGCACTTGGGAATTCAGTGGGCTCCCTACTCAGCTTGGTGGTGGGGGTGCAGTGCAGCTCTGCCACAGCTCTAGCCCTGAGAGATCACAGCAGTCAGCTGCCATCTTAGGAAGTGGACTTCCGCCATCTTGTAGTGCGGGGCACTACATTTAAGGACTCACTAAAGTCCAGATACCCCTCATTCCCCCTGTTACCCCTCATTTCCAGATACCCCTCATTAACCCCTGTTGGCCCTCATTTCCTGGTTGCTCTCCCTGTCTGCAGTGCAACAGTGTGGAGTGTTGGATATAAACCCTTGGGGCAAGCTGCATTTACTGGGATTGTCACTCCCACCAACTGATCAGTTCAATTCCTTGGGGTGAAATCCTACTTTGGGCACCGTGCTGAAGTTGAGACTAATTGGCTAAACAGCCTTTCTCCTGAGAGATCCACTTGCCGCATTATGTGAACATTTTGCTTTTCCACTCCAGACCACTATTAAAATGATGTAACTTGTCCTCTACTTATCAGCCCTCTGTCTGGCCTATTCTGCCATAGCCTGCCGCTTTCCGGAACTTTGCCTCACTTCCACTTCTTTGAGAC
>WWET01001169.1:125504-148719 GCA_011038615.1 Limnodynastes dumerilii
CACCGCCCTCCCAGCCTCATTACCCTCCCCCCACCCCCCCTACACTAACGTCAGCGTAGGGACGCTGGGGGACGTCTCCTACAGCGTCCCTATGGCGCTACTATGGACGTAGATCGGGCGTTTCCATAGTGACACTGGGCAACATCTACCCGGCGCATGCGCATTACGCTTACGGCCGCCGTACTAGCGACGGCGGCCGTAGCTCTGGATCAGGCCCAAAGACAGCCCCACAAACATTCAGTCTTCAGGGCTTCCTTACCTGTCTATGAGGATGGATGCCAGTGATTGACATCCTCCTCTTAAGCATACTGTATCAAGGCCAAAGATAGAAGAACTACAAGCAACTCTCCAGCCGACTTCAAGAACCTCATCAAGTGGCCACCTGTTTATTTTTAACATGTAAGGGGGATACATACTGTATTGGGAATGTATTTTTTAATAAGTAATGTATGATACTGTAATTATTGTGTGTTTATTTTTTACTGTATATTTTTTGGGACATCAGGCAGAGTGCAACATGATTATAACCCTTGACATGCTGAGGCTGATATTACTACAAGGCACAGCCAAGCTGTGCCTTCTAGTTCTATCAGCGTATGCATGCTAAGGGTTACAAGCACGATGCACTTGTCATTTTAGTATTTTGGCAAAAAAAAAGCGATGGCGATTTTTACAGGGAAAATTGGCGTGCTTTTCAATAGAAAAGCACAGCGATGTATACTTGTAAAAATCGATGGCTATCGATGACAATTATAAATCACCAGCCAAAAGCGTCGCTTAGTGAATTCCACGATTTAAAAAAAAAAATTAAAAAAATCGACCTTAGTAAAGAGTCCCCAGTGTGTGTACATATTTTTATGATGTGTTGAAATATTTCCAATGAACATGACAGCACTCCAGGAGACTTTTTCAATGTGCAAACTAATGTTGCTTTATTCAATGTGTTAGCATTGCAGTTAGGTCCGACGTTTTAATTTTATATCACAGTTTTCATCAGGGCACATGTAGAAGCATATATATATACATTGTATACATTGACACTGAATCTATCTTTTAACCCCTTGTTGGGAAGGAGTTTCCCGTTTCTATTTTCCTATTGGTTAATTAGAGGTCTGGGTAGCACCTTGTTTGGTCCCTCAGTCGCCACAATGTATTAAAGCTGGTGCGTTGTAGTTTGTTGTTCTTCTAGAGAATATACCCTCGTGCCACACAGTGCACTCCAACCAGCTGACTGTTGCTTAGCAACACTCCTCGCGCCACCAATGCACTCAATCTGAGTACGAAGGCGTGAGACCAGCATCACTACTGTCAATCAGAATGCGCGCCCCACCTCCAACTACCCCCAAGGGCACCACAGGAAGGGTAGAGGGGCCCAAGTATCAATCCTGCACACAGGTCCCACAAATAACAACAAACCCAATCATGACTATAGCCTAGGGTCAGATACTGTAAGTTCAATGTTCCCTGAATCGCTGGCAGCACACAGTCCTCCCAGTTAGAAGTGGTGGTATGGATATTTAGAAATGGCAGTATGGATATTTAGAAGTGGTGGTATGGATATTTGTAAGTGGTGGTATGGATATTTGGAAGTGGCAGTATGGAGATTTGGAAGTGGTGGTATGGATATTTAAAGGTGATGGTATGGATATTTGTAAGTGGCAGTATGGATATTTAGAAGTGGTGGTATGGATATTTAGACGTTTCTGTATGGATATTTGTAAGTGGCAGTATGGATATTTAGAAGTGGCGGTATGGATATTTGGAAATGGTGGTATGGATATTTAGAGGTGATGGTATAGATATTTGTAAGTGGCAGTATGGATATTTGGAAGTGGTGGTATGTATATTAAGTAGTGGCAGTATGGAGATTAAGAAGTGGTGGTATGGATATTTGGAAGTGGCAGTATGGATATTTAGAAGTGGTGGTATGGATATTTAGACGTGGCAATATGGATATTTGGAAGTGGCGGTATGGATATTTGGAAGTGGTGGTATGGATATTTGGAAGTGGCAGTATGGATATTTAGACATGGTATGGATGTTTGGAAGTGGTGGTATAGATATTTAGAAGTGGTGATATGGATATTTGGAAGTGGCGGTATGGATATTTAGAAGTGGTGGTATCTATATTTAGACGTGGCAGTATGGATATTTGGAAGTGGCGGTATGGCTATTTAGAAGTGGTGGTATCTATATTTAGACGTGGCAGTATGGATATTTGGAAGTGGTGGTATGGATATTTGGAAGTGGTGGTTTGGATATTTAGAAGTGACAGTATGGATATTTGGAAGTGGTGGTATGGATATTTGGAAGTGGTGGTTTGGATATTTAGAAGTGGTGATATGGAAATTTGGAAGTGGTGTTATGCATATTTAGAAGTGGTGGTATCTATATTTAGACGTGGCAGTATGGATATTTGGAAGTGACGGTATGGATATTAAGTTGTGGCAGTATGGAGATTTAGAAGTGGCGGTATGGATATTAAGTTGTGGCAGTATGGAGATTTAGAAGTGACGGTATGGATATTAAGTTGTGGCAGTATGGATATTTGGAAGTGGCGGTATGGATATTAAGTTGTGGCAGTATGGAGATTTAGAAGTGGCGGTATGGATATTTGAAAGTGGCGGTTTGGAAACATAGAAATAATAGAAGTGAATGGGGATTTACAACTTTTCAGTAGAAGGCGTAGCCATATGGTATACAACTGTATAACCCCTCACTTCAAGCTCTGATCTGCAGTACGAGATGACAGCATGCAATTTGCAACATTCCTAGTGGAAAGAAGTAAAAACAACAACTAATCAAAACCAGGACCTGCTCAAAACACTTTTTGCAAATACTGAATGATTTCCCAACACAAATCTTTACCCAAGCAAATATATGAAGATAGAAATGACTGCAATAACTATTTTTCATTATCTCTATCAAAACTTCTATTTAAAAAATAAATAAAGAGAGAGATAGAAGGAGGGAGAACATTACATCAAAGATAGGTTAAATGGAAAAGAGGTGTATGCTAATACCAGTATAGAACAAGCATTCCTCGGGAACGTGGATTTTGTATCATTCTTACAGAAGTGAAACCAGAAGACTACCTTGAAGGCTAAAGATAACCTATTACACCTTCCTTTTATTCACAAATTTTCAGCACGTCATGGCATCCTTCTCTTTTAATGCTTTTAGGTGGATGAAAGAGATGGTAACTGTTGACACATTACATAATATTGTGCTAAGAGACCCCTAGGTTTCCTGGAGGCCTCAGAGAAATGTGAATGCAGGAATGCTTCTGGAAGGGCAAAAACCATCTGGCTTGGAGACTTCTCATGGCAATTGTGCAGAAGCGTGCAAAAACATTTTGCATCCAAGACTGCATTTCAATGCTTCACTGCTGTCACTTTTAAAGATACTTACATGTCGTGCCGGGATAATACGCATGCGTAGTAACTTTTTTTTTAGCTATCTACAAAGACCAAATGTACATAGCGAAACGCTTCATAGATAGCGTAAAAAAGTTACTACGCATGCGTAGTATCTCGGCACGGATATCTAGGCATGTAAGTATAAAAATTAGTTGTGAATCTGATCTAAGTTGTTTCATGTATTCAAAATGGAGTGGATTGAAACCACTTTACCTAAGGAATGACTCATGGAGCGACTTTTTGACGCTTTTTGACGCTTAAATGCCAACTGTACAATAGCTTCCACAATACAAGCTGGTAGGTAGGGAGGCAGAATATGATCCACCATTACAAATGGATTATAGATAGGACATAATTAGGGACATTATTATTCACTGACAAGAATATGTTGGTGTGTTAATAATGATGCTTGGTTTTATATTACTTTGATATATTTATGAATATATGTAAAATATTAATCTAACAACATGTGATATAATGCAATGTGTGCAACTGATAAATACAGTTAATAAAAAAATATGTATTTATAAAATATAAAATATTTTATACCTACACAAAACAAAACTCAATCAACAATAATAATAACTATTGTATCCCATTAGAAGAATAAAATTCTAATGCAAGAGTTCGAAATAGGTTGCAGACTGTCAGCCCCCTGGACTTAACCTGTGTCTGGTGCAAATAATTTGACGTAAGCTGCTTATTTCCAACTCCAATTCTGCTCTGGATCAGGTGCTCTTGCTTGGGTACAGTCAGGAGGTACTCGGTGGGGTAGAGGTGTTGGCTCACATACCCCAGAATGTGACGCCTGTTGCTGTCATATAAAGCACCATCGGATTGCACCACATAACTGTCTGTTGAAGGATGGTTGCACAGTCTGTCAAACCCAACTGGGGTCTGTATACCTACGGTTTGCCCCAGGGACAAAAGTCTCGGTTGATGATATGTTTGTTGTGATTGGTTCTGAGCAGTAACCTGGACTTCTCCAGAGCATTCTGCATGTTGGTTACAATGACTAGCGTCATTGAACACCATCAGAACAATCTTTGTAGCATTTGTCTAACAGATGCTTTGTAGAATGTCCTGCCCTTTCTGCTAATCCATTAGATTGTGGATAGCGTGGACTTCTAGTGACATGTGCAATGTCCCATTCATTTGTGAAGGTCTGGAACTCACTGCTCATGAATTTCATGGTGTTGTCAGAGAGCAGTTTGAATCCTATACCATGGATAGAAAACCTTGAAGAGCATATGGGTTCACAACCTGCTGACCATGCATGGGAATTTTGTCTGGGAGAATTAATTCATCCCGGAAAGCAAAAAAAGAATCCCTTGTAGGAACAAGGACAATAATACAAGACAACCATTGGCAGAGGTCCTCACTAGTGTAACATCATGTAACTCTTCCATGTGCCTGGTGGAGAGGACACTAAATTCCATGACATCCATGTCATCATCCACATCAAGAATGACCAAGTCCAGGAGATGAGCATGTGATAGAGAATTATCTACGTGGAGGTGCTTCTGCTTGTGCTTGTACTTGTACATCACATGATATGAGATGGTACCGCTGGAGCTTGAGTATGATCGGATTTATGCCAAAGTAGTATGCATTGGTTTGGGGAGAATAGTAATCAGTTGTTGGTGGTCTGTTTCATCTAAAACTCGGCCCATAGATGACTTTGTTGAACTTTTGACAAGCAAAAACAAAGACAAGCAGCTTCTTCTCGATCTGAGCATGCCATGACTGAAAGGGCTCTGGACACAAATTGATGGGTTTGTTGCACTGCAGACAAACAACAACCAAGACCATGGTGGGAAGTATCGGCAGAGATGACCACAGAAGCATGTACATCAAAGAATTGGAGCAAGGTACCTAGCACCAATAAACACCTGGTTAACTCCCTTAATCTTGACCAAACACCTGTCAAAGATGAGAGGGACAGGGTGTACTTAGCACATCTACATTATGGCCAATTATCTAAATTTAGGCCAACTAAATCTAAACAGCGCGTCCACCAGTTTGTTATCCATACCCGGGCATATGCTGAACTGCACATTATGCTCAAGACAACGCAAAATAAGGTGACGCAACAGCTGGACTGCTGGGGAAAAGGAGGCACTCAAGTTGTTCACTGCCTGCACGACGTTCAGATTGTCATAGAGGAACACAACATCCGGATTGCAGAACCGAGACACCCACTGCCACCATCACGATAGGGAATAACTACAACAACATCAGATTTGCAGTAAGACTGGAGGCCACCCATCCAAATGGACAGGGGGCCATGCACCAGGTGCTATTAAAGAATAGACCAAATCCAGATTCCCCTGCCACATCTGTCAGCAGTTGCAGCTCAACATTAGAAACCAGGTTACCATGCCAAACTGATGCCATTGAACTGTCTAAGAAATCTGTCTCAATTGCACAAATCATCCTTCATCTGAAGTGTCATCCTAATGCTTAAATGTTAAGATATTAACCAATGGAATAAGCCGACAAGCGATAGGTGAACCGAATTGGAGATTGATTCTGATTGAGATCATTTATCCAGGAAAGGAAATTGTCAACCCCACTCCTCCACAACAAGAACAGGTCGTCAATATAACAAGTGTATAAAATACAACCATCTGTAAATCGTTGATCATTTCATTTGATAATTGATACACAAATCAATTTTTTTTATTGGATCATATAAAAATATTGGCGAACGCCAGAGCCACGTTCGATCACATGGCGCATCCACTGAGTTGGAGATATAAGGGGCTATATTATGGGTCTATTAATGGCACATGCTATAATATAATGGGATATATTGGGATATTAATGGGCCTGGGAATGGCACATACTGCAATATAATGAGACATATTATGGGTCTGGGATGGCACATAATTTAATATAATGAGATATATAGTATGGGTCTGGGTATGGCACAAACTATAATATAAATAGGATATTATAGGGGTCTGGGAATGGTATATTATATACTGTATATAGTTTGCCATTTCCAAAGCTTAATATATACACCCAATATTTTATAGTATGTGCCATAACTAGACACCTAATATATAACCACATGTACCATATGGAGTGTGCTATGTCCAGACCCCCCTTTCAAAATCCTACGTATGCCACTGGATGCCTGTGGAATTTTCCTGATAACAAAGAGGAGGAATACAGGCCTGAAGGGGCTATAAAGCACATTTCCTCTAGCCCTCCCCTCAGACCGATTGGGTCCCAGAATGTAAACAAGTAAATAAATAATAAACAACTTCTAATTCCTACCTCCTTCCAACCCAGGGTTTAACTTTTCCTTGGGTTCATTCTTAACCCTTTGTTGTCCTTCTACAGTCATATCCCTTTTCACAACATTATTGGTGCTTAAATCATCAAATGCAGTCAGTGACAAAAGTTTTGGTGGAATTCTTTGATTATAATAATTCAGTCATAAGAATAAAATGTTTAGGTAGATTCAGTCCAGACAATACCATACAAGAGAATGCTCCAAAAACAGATTTTAATCTATTGTAAGCATATTTCCACTCTATGGGCCTGATCCAGCGCTATGAAAAATTCGCACGACGGGCGAATGCGAAAATACGCTCGTCGTATCAACCTACACGCCCCTAGCACTCCCATAGTAAAGTCCCTGCTTACGGCGGCTATACCCTACACTGGGTACGACCGTCGGCCGTACGAAAATTCGCAGAAAATACGCTGAGAAAATACGCTAAGCACGCCCATACTGTACAATTTAAATGGCTAACCCTGCCTCCCAGTAGTAAAACGGGCGCCCAGCCGACCATCGTAAAAAAAATACGCCCAGCGAGCGCTTAGCTGCGTAAATTCGTTCAGCCCATACGTACGTGTGCGTATGATAGCGATTACGTGTGAAAAAGTTAAGGTAGGGTTTGGGAAGCGTATCTTGACAAAATACGTCCGTGCAAGGGGTGTGCTGAGGGGAGTGTAGCGAACTTACGTGCACGAAAATACGCTCCGCGAATAAACGTACGGCACACGTAGTTCTGGATCTACCCCTATGTGTTTTATGTGATACACAATAGACCTATTTTGTCATGTCCCATTAAGCTGCCACAAATGCTTACTTACTAAGCTACGAGATAGAACATATGAAGGCACCTGAATTTTAAATGCCCAACTTCATTCTTACATGGAGCTTGTTTTAATAAAATATAGGTGTCATAGTCTTGTAAAGAGTTCATGCCATGAATAGATGAGACATTAAAAATAAGGATGTTGACCAGCACTGTGCTGGCTTTAAAACAAAAATCAGATGTTAAGCCCTGTCAAAAGATTTATTAAAATCAGAGTGTGATTTATAGACATATAAAGCTACCTGTAGCAGGGGTAATATATTTATCTGTATTATGGGCTGCTGTACACTAGGAGAAAAAAATAGTTCATCCTGAAAAAGTCAGTCAGAGTTTGAACCTCATCCCCCACTCCGTGTCTCACAGAGAAATGAATTTATGAAAAAGAAGTGATTTCCGAAAACTTGCAAAAACAAATAGACTTCAGAACCACAGTCATGTGACTGTGGGCAGCACAGGGAACAAAGACAGTTTTGTGAGAGTCTTAAAATACACAGACAGCTAGTGTGTGCACTAAACGCCAGAGCACACTTCTATCCATGAAGAAAAAGGTACTATCCAATAGGAGTGCACCAAAAATATGCCCATAAAGTATAAAACAAGATCTTTAAGCCAACACAGCAGTTAAACTGCCTATAACTATCAATTTTTTTCATTCCATTTTTTCTTATAACTTGTATGTAATTTCATTTCCATCTGACTTGGTTCTTTAGGACTTTCTCAGAGAAACCTGCATTTCTATTGGATTACAGCTGCTTTTTCATTCTGCACATTTGTGGTCATTTATGGTAACCAATCAAAATGCATTTCAACCCATCTAGCAGGGCCATCTTTTCCATTGGGCACAATGGGCAGGGGCCCCGGGCCCCACAAGTCTAGGAGCCCTTGAGCACTGATGCCTGACCCCAGCAGTCAAAGCATTTTAAGACTGAATGACATGGATTTCCTCTGGGGAGCCAGTGCAATCAACTGCTCCCTAGAAGGCCAGTGCAGTCAGTCTGAAAACGCTTTGGCCGCCAGTAAAATTCGCACACCACCACTCCACCTCCTATTGAAGGCATCAGAGCCTCCACTTAAATCCCCAGCACCATGTATCATGGGTATGCAGTCACAAAGCGACACAGACATATAGAGCCAAGCACTCCTGACAAACAGTGCGGTTTCACTGCTTTAGTTACAAGCTAGCACTCGGTACAGACATAGTGCTTGGCACTATATGCTTTGTTGCTGTACAACTGCATACCCATCACAATGACATTGGTGGGACCTAGGTCAGGCCAGTGTCAGCACTACAGAGAAAGCATGGCACAGAGAGAAGATGACAAATAAGGAGGGGGCAGAAGTTTCACTGGACACACAAGGAGGGGGCAGAAGGCTGACTGTAAATACATCAGGAGGGGGCAGATGGCTGACTGGACAAACATAAGGAAGGGGGCAGAAAGTGGCTGGACATACAAAGTGGAGGTAGAAAGGCTGGCTTGACATACAAGGAGGTGGCAGAAAGGCCAGTTTGACATACAAGGAGGTGGTAGAAAGGCCAGCTAGACATATAAGGAGGGGCACAAAGGCCAGCTGGACATATAAAGAGGGGCAGAAAGGCCGGGCAGTGTGATGCAGGAGGGCACAGTGTGATAATGATGGGGCAGTGTGATGCAGGATGGCACAGTGTGATAATAATAGGGCAGTGTGATGCAGGAGGACATAGTGTGATAATGATAGGGCAGTGTGATGCAGGAGGGCACAGTGTGATAATGATAGGGCAGTGTGATGCAGGAGGGCACAGTGTGATAATGATGGGGCAGTGTGATGCATGAGGGCACAGTGTGATAATGATAGGGCAGTGTGATGCAGGAGGGCACAGTGTGATAATGATAGGGCAGTGTGATGCAGGAGGGCACAGTGTGATAATGATGGGGCAGTGTGATGCAGGAGAGCACAGTGTGATAATGATAGGGCAGTGTGATGCAGGAGGGCACAGTGTGATAATGGGTTGGTAAGGGCCCCTGTGCATTGTTTTACCCAAGGCCTAAAATGATGTTAAAATGGCCATCTAGGTGTAAGAGGAATGAGAATCATGACACCTTCTGACAGGAGGGCTAAGTTGCGATGCATACTGATGTTAACTTCAGTACTTCTTTAACTACATTTCAAGCACACAGATGCCTGGATAGTGGCGCACAGTGATTGTGGATACATGCACATCTTTTGCACGGGATCCCATTTGTAGAACAATCATGTTTTCAAGTCTGCAATGATTTAAATCTAGATATCTCTGACTTTGACTCTCTAATAAAATTAAGTTTTCTGCCTTGTTAGTAAAAAAAAAAAAATCTCTTTGCTAAAGGAATGTAAGTGTAATGTAGAGAAAACAGGAAGGGAGATGTGTAATGCAGAGGGAGCAGAAAGTGAGATGTGTAATGAAAAAGGGAGCAGACAGTGAGATGTGTAATGAAAAGGGAGCAGAAAGTGAGATGTGTAATGAAAAGGGAGCAGAAAGTGAGTTGTGTAATGAAAAAGGAGCAGAGAGAGAGTGAGATGTGTAATTAAAAGGGAGCAGAGAGAGAGAGAAAGAGATGTGTAATGAAAAGGGAGCAGAAAGTGAGATGTGTAATGAAAAGGGAGCAGAGAGAGAGAGATGTGTAATGAAAAGGGAGCAGAAAGTGAGATGTGTAATGAAAAGGGAGCAGAAAGTGAGATGTGTAATGAAAAGGGAGCATAGAGAGAGAGATGTGTAACGAAAAGGGAGCAGAGAGAGAGAGAGAGAGAGAGAGAGAGAGAGAGAGATGTGTAATGAAAAGGGAGCAGAGAGTGAGATGTGTAATGAAAAGGGAGCAGGGAGGCAGTAAGGATCATCTTGAGGCATGAAAAAAAGATTGCAAAAATCACTATTCATGTAAGTATAATTGCTTCCTTTCAGCTAACATTTGTCAGCATCCACAACTCCCCCCTGACAATATACAGCCAGGTTTGGTGGCGGCATAGCCACCGTTCCTCACCACACCTCTGCAGACAAGGAAAAACAGAACAAGGACTTATTCTGACATGTATTGATGAGTAGTTGTAATGTATTTCAACTAACTTAAAATGTATCACTTAGATACAACATGTATTACTCAAAACACAAGAGTCATGCATGCTGGTATTTCATTTGCCACATTTTTATTATTATTATTATTATTATTATTAATAATGTTTGTTTATTTATAAGGCGCCATACAGTATCCGCAACGCCTTGCTGTGCTTTTAAGTGCCTGTGTATTTAAACCTAAATTGGTTACAAACTATATGATAATCTTAACAATCAGCCCTTTATTGTGTAGTGTATGAACTGAACTGATTTGTTAGACTGATCCTAAGACTCACTCAAACATTAATATAATAAAATGAGATATAGCCCTGATCATCAGTATCCAGATAGTATGTAGCTGACTTTATGGATAATGATCCCCAATGCTTCAGCCATTTTGTCCATGGCTTGCTAATATTTGCATTACATTTGTAATAACTGTGGAAACAAATGGTATAATTAGAAATAGTAAAACTGAGTGCTGTCTTAAGAATGAGGACCCTTAAACACCTTGCTGTGCTGTGTCAGACCACTAGTGTTCTTGGGTTAATTAGATTAAGCCTGGGGGGACAATAAGGTATGTTAAGATGTATATGCTGCTGCTGCCATTTTGCATGACTTCTTTTCCTGAGTGTTTCCCTCCCTCCCGTAGTCATCGTATTAAGTTTGAAATTAACCTTGTTTTTCCTTTCAGATGAGGCATAGGTTTGGTGGTAGCGGTGGGGAGGTAGGAATTATTTGGCACATAGCAAAAAGGGCTCGATGTAGACATGGAATGTCATGCCCCTTGATGTATATCAGGTATGCCAGTGGCTGGTGGTGCACTCTGATGGGGGTTAGTGACTGTATAATGCCATGTTCTTTGTAGCGCTGAGGACAGGGACTGTCTGTCCTTACCCTGTGATCACCGATGCTGACTGCTGACTCTCCCACCTGCTAATTTGCCACCTTTTATACACAAAAATTCATAGTCAATTCTAATTCCAATCAATAAATCTGTGCCCCTTATTTTAAACCAAATTAAGGTCTCAGTGTCTTTATTTTGTAGGTGGCGCAGAGTGTCAGTCATTGGTCGTTTATATAAGTATGACATATTATGGTAGTCGGAATATTATTAACAATGCAAATTAACCCACAATGGTACATTACATATATTACTGTGTCAAATACAACTGTGTATAAACTTGTCAGGTGAAGATCCAAAATTAAATAGTTTAGTGAAGCAAAACAAATTTTTTAACTTAAAAGCAGGATTTTGTTTTTGTTAGTATCTATGCATATAACGTTTCCCTGCAGAGTTGGTAAGTTATTTCAGTAAAAATAGTAATGGCCCCTAAAAATAAACCTTCATATTTTGTGAAAACGGAGAAATTTTTCATACAATTTGTTTGGTGAATGAGATTTAAAATAGACACTTACAATTGTAAATACAAAGATATATTTATGGATCTTGTTTATAGAACCTGCTTATTAAACTCACATAAACTCCCACATTGTCCCCAGAGAGAAAACTCACAGACAGACTCCTGAGAGACTTCCAAAGTCAAAGAGAGAGTGAGAGAGGAACATTAAAAAAAAAAATAGGTAGAAGTTGTGCTTATGAGCACAGAGACTCACAGAAAAGACAGAAAAGATGGAAGGAGAAAGGAGAGGCGAAGAAAGACTACATTTTAAATGAACGACTACGTGAATTAAAGGTATGTGAAGAGGGAGTAAATAAACAAAGTCTGCAAGAAATTAACTAATTATAATTCAGAGTTGCAGGGGGAGGGGAACTGCCTGAAGTCAGTAAGGCGTACAGAGTGGATGTGAGACAAGAATGAAAAGCGAGAAATAAAATAAAAATGTTGAAATAAATATCTTTTTAAGCAGCACAGAGTAAGGAAGAAGATGATTTAATGCAAGGTAAAGAAATAAAGACCAGCAAAAGTTACTGTTTAGATGAGACTGGAACCAGGAAGGTGAGTGATAATATAGTACTTACATAAATTGTATGGGTTAGAGAAGTATGAGAGCTAAATTTTGTACTAAACATTACTAAAAGTACCTCAACTTTGTTTCATGCTTCTTATTTTATTCTTAATACCTAATCCTAGTAATAGATCATTGTATGCCACATAAAAATGTTGTATTACTATGTGGAACGTATTATTGCTTTTTATTAGGTTTATTTTCTAGTTTAACAATAATATGGAATGAAATACAAATCTTTTTTTTCTGAAAGGAGCATTTTCCATTAAAAATAAACAACATTTGTTAGATATAGTGTATAAATAGAATAATTAAGTCACAACAAAAATACAGCATTTCTCTCAAACCAGTCTGGTGTTTTATTGCAAATATTGGACAAAAAAGTACTGAAATAAAGTGAAGGGCAAATTAGGGGCAGCTAATGTGCAACAATGTGTCAAATGTTTATGGCATGCAAGGAAAATATTGTCACTTTTCTAGGAAGCATATAAATCTGGGCACAAGTATATGCTAACTACATAAACATAGTTCATGCACCAGCAATTGTCCTATATACAACATTTAGCTAATTTATCATTCATAAATTGATGATTTCAGGTAGAAGTCCTCCTACCTGTGTATGCAAAAGGTGTAGGTGAGACCTAGGTGCGCCATCACAAAAGTTCTACTAGAGTAAGAGATAAACAGGTGGCAAAATGGGGTATATTTTATCTGATCCTGCCACATACTAGTTACAAGTAGTTGGTGGCAGAGCCATATAGGTATACTTAATTTAATCATTAGGGTATTTCCTATCTGGCATTTCCAGGAGGAATACATTAGGCTCAGGTACTGTTGGTATTAATCCATCCCCTTTTGGTTCTAGATGAACATTACACCCTACTACTCCTGGCACAAATCATTTCTAGTTGAGACACTTTGAGCAATGGATCCTGATAGCTTTTGCAGTATACTTTATAATATCAAAATAAGATCAGTCTTATAGTACAAGGAGCCTGGTCTGTTTTATCAATAGACATTGGAAAAAGACAATCTCACTCTCTGGTGAATACATTTTTTCTTATTAGCACAAGCTGTTTCATGGATGATATCTGCAGATTTGTCCAAAGCTAGAATATATAAGAGCAATCCTCAGTGAAGGGCAGAGAGGTACATTGTACCATTGTGGGACCCTGAGACATTGCCATCCCTCTTCACTCCTGTCTTAGATTTGTGTTACCATAAAATCACTCCAGGTACTTTGCAGGCTCCACAGCAGGGGCAGATTACAGAGCGATACCTGCAATTAAATATAGTAGATGATCTTAAGAGGTAGTCAGAGGATCAAGTCTGCATAATTCCTACCTACTTCTCTAGCATACTTTGGTAATTCTGTTGTCCATTAAACAATTAGAGTAGTGGGAGTTTTTAAATTTGTGAATGGCTAATCTATTCACCAGTGAAGGAGCAAATGCTGTCACATGACCTGTATAATATAGTTGTGCAGCCAGTGCTCCATTTTATGGCCCACAGTGACTAGGGGCCCAAAGTCTATGCCACAGCATGCCTGGAGCTAAGTAAGGTGAGATTGTGTGAGATGTTGAGGTCATCTTGTGAGACCTTTACTGTAGCTCCACTGCATAATTCCAGTGATGGTGCAAGAGGTCCAAAGCATCATTTTACACCTAGGCCAACTATTCAGTTATTCTAATACTTACAATCACAGTAAATAAAGACAACACGGTGACAATTTAGAATACAGATCTTTTTTCTGTCCCTCCAGTGTAGTCATTGAAGTAATACATAGCCTGTACCTGTTGTTATTGTTTAACAATAAGTTAAAGTTATATAGGCTGTGAATACAGTGAATCCGGAAAGAATTCACAGCATTTCACTTTTTCCACAAAATTTTTCCACACTTTTTCATGAAATCGCCGGGTTTCATGAAAACCCCGGCTTTTTCTGGCAATTTGAACGCGAACCCTGGCTAAAAAGAAGGGGTTTGCAGAGAAAGCTGGGTCTTGCGGCTTCACTGCACAGCGGTGACCAGGGTAATCCCGGGTCACCGCTGTCTGTGTGAACGGGCAGCCCGGCGTGTCCCTGCAAATCCCCAGGGTTTGAAAACCAAGGGGATTTGCAGGGCTGGTAATCTGAACGTTGTATTACAGCCTTATTCCAAAATGGAATACAATGATTTTTTCCCCCTCAAAATTCTACACACAATACCCCATAATGACATGAAAAAGTTTTTGGGAGAGTTTGCAAGATGTATTAAAAATCAAAAAACCTAGAACTCACATGTACATAAGTATTCACAGCCTTTGCCATAAAGCTCAAAATTGAGCTCAGGTGCATCCTGTTTCCACTGATCATCCTTGAGATTTATCTACAGCTTAATTGGAGTCCACCTGTGGTAAATTTTGTTGAGTGGACACAATTTGGAATGGCACACACCTGTCTATATAAGGTCCCACACTTGACAGTGCATGTCAGAGTACAACCCAAGCATGAAGTCAAAGGAATTGTCTGTAGACCTCCGATTCAGGATTGTCTCGAGGCACAAATCTGGGAAAGGGTACAGAAAAACATCTGCTGCTTTGAAGGACCCAATGAGCACAGTGGCCTCCATTATCCGTAAATGGAAGAAGTTCGGAACAACCAGGACTCTTCCTAGAGCTGGCCGGTCGTCTAAACTGAGCGATTGGGGGAGAAGGGCCCTAGTCAGGGAGGTGATCAAGAACCCCTATGGTCACTCTGTCCGAGCTACAGAATTTCTCTGTGGAGAGAGGAAAACCTTCCAAAAGGACAATCATCTCTGCAGCAATCCACCAATCAGGCGTGTATGGTAGAATGGCCAGACGGAAGCCACTCCTTAGTAAAAAGCACATGGCAGCCCATCTGGAGTTTGCCAAAATGCACCTGAAGGATTCTCAGACCATGAGAAACAAAATTCTCTTATCTGATGAGACAAAGATTTAACTCTTTGGCGTGAATGCCAGGCGTTATGTTTGGAGGAAACCAGATACCGCTCATCACCAAGACAATAATATCCTTTTGGTGAAGCATGGTGGTGGCAGCATCATGCTTTAGGGATGTTTTTCAGTGGCAGGAACTGGGAGACTAGTCAGGATAGAGGGAAAGATGAATGTAGCAATGTACAGAGACATCCTGGATGAAAACCTGCTCCAGAGCGCTCTTGACCACAGACTGGGTCGACGGTTCATCTTTTAGCAGGACAACAACCCTAAGGAGCACATCCAAGATATCAAAGGAGTTGCTTCAGGACAACTCTGTGAATGTCCTTGAGTGGCCCAGCCAAAGCTCAGACTTGAATCCGATTGAACATCTCTGGAGAGATCTGAAAATGGCTGTGCACCGACGCTTCCCATCCAACCTGATGGAGCTTGAGAGGTGCTGCAAAGAAGAATGGATAAAACTGCCCATAGATTGGTGTGCCAAGCTTGTGGCATCATACTTGAGGCTGTAATTGCTGCCAAAGTTCCATCAACAAAGTATTGAGCAAATTCTGTTAATAATTATATACATGTGAGTTCTTGGTTTTTAAATTTTTAATAAATTTGCAAAAATCTCCCAAAAACTTTTTCACATTGTCATTATGGGGTATTGTGTGTAGAATGTTGAGGGAAAAAATTATTGTATTTCTTTTTTGGAATAAGGCTGTAACATAACAAACTGTGGAAAAAGTAAAGCGCTGTGAATACTTTCCGGATGCACTGTGTATGAATATTGGCCAGCAATATTTTTTTCTGAAATGTGAACTTAAAACTTAACTGTAAAATATTGAGAGATGCAGTGGCAGAAGTACCGGAGGTAATGGAAGCGCTGAGGCCACTTCAATTGTCCTTCTCTGCCCTGCACGGCCCAAGCCCGTCTGTGGGCTCCGTTACAAAGATTTTACTTACCTTTTCCCAGAAATGCACTAAGCAATGTCATGACGTCATGCCAGTGCCGCGCCCCACCCCCTTGCATCTGGGCACCAGGTAAGAACTTACGCCACTGGAGAGAAGCCTTGCATATACATTAAGGGATAACGTATTCTTAGTACATATGGAGATCATGCTGAATTTTGTTATCCCAAATCACAAAATGGAGCCCCTAAGATCTCCAAAGTGGGTCAACCAACAAAAACTACAGAGAACATTGGGCCAGATCCAGGATTAGTAACGACAGGCAATTTCTGTATGCCACAAATGGAAATCGCCTATCTGTGCGTACTGAGCATACGCAGTAAAAGGAATTTGGGTGTGGGTCCCCATTGAGACTAGCACTATTTCGATAGGGCTGTTCTCTCCCAGCAGGTTTTGCACAACCTGACCCTAAACCCCCCCTTCCTTTCCCTGCAGCTTGACCCTAACCCTCTCTTCCATGACCCTGACCATAACCCTCCCTTCCCCACAGCATAACCCTAAGTCTCCCTTCCCTACAGCCTGACCCTAACCCCCCCTTTCATGACCCCAACCCTGACTTGGCTAAGCCCTTACGTAAAATCCAGTGTTCTGCATGGAAGCGTTTCAGTGTAGAATACTTAATGTAGGGTTCTTTTAACTGCCTTCTGCACGGAGGAGATCACGGGAGTGTGTATTAATCTCCTCCTTGCGGAATATAGGAGATAAAAGTCTGTATGTTCATATCCGCAGGTCTGTGAACGTACAGACTGAATGTACATCTGAATCTTGTCCATTGTGATTATGTGTCAACATAAAAGAAGATGGAATACCTGCACATGGTTATAATACATAAATAAATGAAATGATATGGATGAGAGGTGCTGTCCAAAATAAAAAAAAGGGTAGGCAATTATTTAAAAAAAAAACAAAAAAAACACACAGAACTCTAAAAAAGGGGCGTGCCGTCATGGTTGCTAGGAAGAGTGGCGTGGCTTTGCAGGCATACCGGATAGAACAACATAGAAGAGGAATCCCGCCACTGGGCAGGAAACACTGTACCACACATAGCACAAGGTTACCATAAAAAGTTAACAAGTGTTCCAAATTCCTATTATTACAAACATTTGACATGAATTAGTGTTGTGTGAGAGGTTCATATATTAATCAGTGTCACACACAAAAAGTTCCCTTAGTCATGTAAATAGGTACAAATATATTTTGTCTTTTTGCCTCCACTTTCCTGTGTTCTCTTTCTTGCCAATCATATTCTATACAGATTACGATAGCATCATTTTTGTGTTAAACATTAAATTTGTGTAGTCACTGTAGTGCAGACTGGGTATCCACTGTCTCTGCCCTCTGGCCCTGATCACCTCAGCCTGCCAACATAGCTCCCTCTATGTAAATATCAGTCACTAGAGTCACTAAGCACTGTGCAACATTTAGACTGCTTCTGTGCCATCTCCAAACCTCCAATACAGACCACATGGGTCTGGAGATTGTACACCATATAAAGTACATGTGGGGTATATTTTAGGTAATGGGAGGGCATATACTATAAAATATGTGGGATATATTAGGGGTCTTATACAATATAATGGGATATAAATAGGAGTTCTGGGAATGACATACTATATACACTATATATAGAATGCCATTCCCAAAACCTCATATAAATATAAACCACATATAGTATGTGCCATAACTACACCTCTAATATACCACATATGTACTTCATGTAGTGTGCCATGTCCAGACCCCTAATATACCCCACATATATTAAAGGCATTGTAAACCCCCCATTCAAAATCACTCATTTTCCACTGGTATTAAATGGTAAAGATGCTTAAAATATAATACATATGATTCAATGGGACGTATCCAGAACAACGACCGCCAGGGGAATTACGTCCTGCTCGGCCGTAATTCCCGTTTTGATGGTTGTGCACATGCACACAACCTTCACACGCCGCCGTAAGGGCCAACGGCTGTTACAAAAAGGGGGCTTTCCCCCCTTTTACGTATGCCATATCTCTGCCATAAAGGCGGAGATAGGCATGCAGATTAGGGGATACAACGTTAAGGTACACGCTACGATGGCGGATGTAATATGAATAATGATAATGATATATAAAAATTTCCAATACCCACAAATAAAGTGAGTTCAAATAGGTGGTGAACATAGATACATATAAATATAAATGTCTTCACTATGCCAATCATCTTAATACTGGTGTGATGCTAAAGAAATGCAACAGGATATCATAAAGCAAATTATGTTATACTGCATTTTAATAAAGTTTTAATAAAGTGCATTCTTTGGCCTCAAATGAAGATTTGAAATATTTATGTAGGAGACATACCCTCTTTCATCAAATATTTCAGTCCCATTATATACAGTATTGTATTGGAGTTACTTTGTACTTCATATGGATTCTTGCTAACACAAACATGCATTTATAATGTATTTGACCTTGATGCTTACTACCCATTGCTAATTCAAATGAAATGCAATAATTTACTGTAGACCACTATGAATAACATCACAATGAAATATTTTTTAGGTACAGAGAAAAAGCCTCCAATATTCTCTCCTGTTTACTTTCCCAGTGTCCTCAAGTACAGTGCATGGGTAAAAGATGGACGAGCCAAAGCTTAATTTATCAATAAATGAGACATCCCAAATGTCAGGACGTATGGAACTTCACCAAACGACATGTATGTATGCAGAATGCACCAAATTCACAGCTGTATGTCACAACCCAAATAAAGAATTATGGTTATAAAATGTAAATATATATTTCCATACATTTCATTTTCTCCGGTAACATTAGGCCAGATCATTTACTTTCATATTTATTTAATTTACTCCATATTTCCATCAATTATATTAAGAAGAAACTTCATTATGCCTGTTACAGATAATATGTTACGTGATGTCAATGTAATAATGGCATCTCATATAGACTTACCAACATTACTGCTTGAATGCTGTAAACTGTAAAGCAAATAGAATAATAGGAATAAGATCATTTAAATAGGAATGTTTAAATAATAAAATAGCACTTTAATATACTTTTTATTTATATATACAGTATAGATCTCTCCTAAACCTCCATTGAATGTAAGCACTACAAATGAAAACTTGTTTACATCTGTGAGTATTGTGTCAGGTCCAATGTTATGAAAAAATACCACCTTGGGTCACAGACTCCCTATGAATTTCTAGTTGCTATTCATATGTGACACACGCCGCTACATGATGCTAAGGGGAAGTAGCAGCAGACATTAGATGTCCATAGGGACAAATAGGGATTTCTTAGGTTTCTGATGACTACCTCCCCTTGGCTCCTTTATGGCGTGTGCTGTAATTGGATATGCCCATAAAGCTGCTAATATAGTGCTGTATCCAGAGTGAATGCACTAGCCTCCACTGTGCATGCGCTAATATTCAGCAGACCTCCATATATAGTGTACGGAAGTCTGCTGGAGTTATTAACCGTGAATCCAACCCATCATCACTTACATTTGTACACATACGAGAGTGTTATGGATTACAGCACTTTCCTTCTACATACATCATTCCTTTATTGCAATGAAATATCTATCAGTTATTACATATAACTTTACATTTAAATAGTACAAACATTTAAACATAATTATATAAATCTCAAAATGTGCAGAATATTCAAAAATTGACTACATGTAAAAAATCTTAAACTGCTTTTAACACCTTCAGAAAATTCCAAAACATTGTGACCTTCTATATTTCTTCTTATTACCAAGCTTTACCTTACAGGCCTCAATTCCTTGACACCTCCTGTGACCCAGGCTCCACAAGTGAACAATGGTGCGCAGTGTCATCCATACCCAGGAGTTATTCCTACTCAGAATACCAAGAGCAGCTCTCAGAAAAAGTCACCTCCGCAGTCACATCTTGAGAAACAGGACAGCAGAGCACGCAATGAAGGAAATGGGCCGCCTTATCTTCCTCCTGGTGCCCAAGAGGGTATGTTGTCTATGTAGTTCCTATTCTTATTTACTCTTGATTAATGCTAATACTGGGCCTGATACAGAAATAGGTGCTTAAGGGGACTTACGCAAGTTGCCTGAAGTTTTCTTCATTTCTGCAAGCTTAAACCCCGCCATACAGGTGGGATTAGGCATGTTAATGAGGGGCTGAGGGCGGAGAGAAGCTGTTTTGTGCGGACCCAGGTCTATGCAAATAAGTTAAGGTAGAGCTCTTTACACGTGACAGGGGTGTACATTCCCCTCTATCCTATCCTATCTATCCTACTAATTGGTAATCATGGACTAACAACACTGGTGTGAAACACTTCTTAAATAGAAAAAGCATACTAAGTATTTATTACTTATTGTCTTAAAAAATGTACTCAAATCAATATTTCAAAGGAAGCTCAGCAATCGTTTAGAAAGTAAAAACATAACCCAATCTGTGCAGCAACTTCTCTCTTCAGTTCCACTCTCCTGATATGGCTGTATCTCACCTTAATGAAACCCTAGCAGCTACCCTTGATGAAGTTGCTCCAGTTACCCCTCATGTACCATGAGGACTTAAACATCAGCCATGGCCCACTAAGGACACACAAAACCTTAGAAAACTATCCTGCACAGAAGAACGTCGTTGGTGCACATTTTGTTCTCCTCATGTCTTTTTAACTTACACTAACACTTATCACACTCATAGAAATGCTCTGGACAATACCAAACAATCCTACTTCCAATCTCCCATTTCTGCTCAGGCTTCTAACCCCATTTCGCACATTTAACACTCTGCTGTGCCCCCCCCTTTGTATACAATCAACCTACTTCTGTCTGTGCCCAAGATCTTTCATTCTAATTTAATGAGAAGATTGACAAGGTCAGACAGGAATAGTCCTCTTCCATCTCCTTATCACCTAACATAATGCCCAGCCCCTCTCCTCCACACTCCTCCTGTCTCCATGTCCTCATTCCAACCTACAAATGAAGAGGAAGGGTGTGCCCTTTTCTGCTCTTCCTATTCTGCTACCTGTCCTCCTGATCATGTGCTTTCACAAGTCAGTCAATGTCTATCTTCTGTGCTTATTCTATCCTTAACTACAATCTGTAATCTCTCTCTCTCTACTGGTATCTTCCCATCTTTATTCAAGCAGGCACTAATCACTCCAATTCTGAAGAAACAAAACTCTGACCCCAATTCTCCCTCAAACTATCGGCCCAATTCCCAGTTTCCATGCCCCGCAAAGCTGCTTGAAAAACTTGCCTACACTCACCTCACTCACTTCCTCTCCTCACACAATCTTCTGGATCCTTTTCAGTCAGGCTTTCATTCCCAAAACTGCACTGACCAAGGTGGTCAATGACTTAATCACTGCTACATCTAAAGGACACTACTCTCTTCTTATTTTACTGGATCTTTCTGCTGCTTTCATGCCCGTATTCACACCTAAGAAGCTTCTGCTTCTTAGATGCGTATTTCTACAAAATGACCTACTACGCATTTTTAGTAGGTCATTTACGCAATCTACTTAATAGTTAGGTACGTAGATTGCCTCCGTGCGGTCTTTAAAGTAGTTTAGTTAGAAAGAGCCAGTCGTAAGCCACCTCGGGAGTTTTTAGGTAGAAGTGGAGGAGGGAGGGATTTAGATTAGCCGGGGAGGGCAGGGAGAGGAACGGTCAGTCCTTCTTAAGAAGGAAACCATGCACGGTTAGATAAATACACTATAATACAGGCAGAAGCGAATCTGATATGCCTTGCAGAACGCTCTTCTAGAGCAGGTCCACTGCTGCACCTGCATACATATCCTCACTCATCTCAAGATATATCCCAGCTCGCTCTCTTAGATCTTCACAGAACAAACAGTTCTCCTCTACACTAAACAAATGCTCTGATTCCCGGTTACAGGACTTCTCCTGAGCTGCACCCACTCTCTGGAATAACTTTCCTCGCCCAATAATACTATCCTCACTCTCTAAGCTTTCAAGTGCTCCATTAAAACGTACGTCTTCAGACAAGCTTACTAAATTCCTCAACCCACTTCTTAGCATTTGTCTACCCTATTTACAACCAGTTTGTTATCCAGTTTCCTTTTTGCTACATAATTCCTTTTTCTTTCCATACTAAAATTACCCTAAGTTTTTCTGCTGGCACTGCTGTGTTACTGGATCACCCAGAGCACTGAGCACTTTTACTATACAACCTGGCTGACCCATTTGCATGATACAGTATATATAGCACTTGCCTCTATATCAATCCCCAATGTCCTATAGATTGTGAGCAGGGCCCTTCTTACCTACCCAGTCTGTTTGTTACTACAAAGTCTTGTTAAAATGATAGTTAAAATTGTAAAGCGCTCTGTAATCTGATGGTGCTATAATATAAACCTGTTAATAAATAAGCAAACATAGTGCCAGTAGTGTGAACATCACAATTGTCATTTTCAAAAGAGCAAAGTTTAATGAAAATACATTTCATAATGTAATATGCCTGTTTCTATGCAAATGTATACCAGAGAAATACATAAGATGCTGATGCAATTTGGTCACTATCCTATGGGAAGGGGTGTAGACCCCTGTAGCGAACGGCCCTGTTGAAATACAGTTCCAAACTGGCTGGGATATCGATTGCTCATGCCTTGAAGAGGCATAGCAATTGATCCCTGAAGCACCAGACACATGGTGCTCCGTTACGTAAATAAACAAAATCTATCCTTTCCCTAATTCTAAATCACCCCACCACAGCCTAACCATAAGATA
>WWET01001169.1:158325-169984 GCA_011038615.1 Limnodynastes dumerilii
GCGTATATGCGTCAGCATATACGCAATCTACGTAACGAAACGATACATAGATTACGTACAATAGTTACTACGCAAGCGCAGTAGCTACTTATCGGCAAATTACGGCTGTGTGTGGAAAACGGCCATAGTTGTGGGTCCGGCCCTATGTGTTTGTTTTGAATCTTCAGTTTTTTAAGACTGACATTAGTAGCTGTACAAAAGTTCATTCCATCAGATAAGAACCAAGGGGTAGATCCAGACCTACGGGCTAGTTACGTTACAACGCGTACGCGTCCCCTCGCTTGTACGTACTTTGGCCATTTTACGCTGCCCAAACCCTACCTTAACTTTGCATGCATTTACGTATTGCATTTACGTCTGCGACGGCCAAACCCAGCCCATACTGTCCAATTTAAACGCCTCCCCCGCTTCCAAAGCATAGTTACGTGTGTTGTATTGATGCCCCCACCCCTTTGTTCGTGTTTACGGTGATGGTCCGTACATTAGGAGTTACGTGGCGTAACATCTGCCGCGCACATGCCTAGTAAATACAAACAGGTGAAATGACGTCATCGGCTAGCGTAAACACTAGCCAACTTAGCTTAGGATCTGGCCCCATGTTTGCACATCTGCTTCTATCATCTAGAATTCTGCAGAGGTTACAGGAGAAAAATGTTGTACCTTACACTGAACAAATAGGGCACAAATGCTGAATGTAGTTTATTCTTACGGGTTTAAAGAAAATGGAGTCTGCCCTTAAAGGAGCTGATCCACTTTGAGAGTGAGGACAGAACAGGTACAAATGTACAGCTCGGTTAATACACTTTGGAAAGTAAGGGGAGCCAATTCATTTGAATTCTTTTGCATGCAGGAAAAATACTTTACTTTTGCACAACAACTTAAATACTGCATCGCTTTATATTTATTCTATAAAATAGAGTTTCACCTCTCATTTCAATTCTGCTTTGATCATTTATATTTGCCTCTCCTTGCAGTTCAACATGGTTCTGCTTAGGTCTACAATTGAACCTAAAAAAAAAAAAGGTGTAAGTGCAGGTTTGGATCAGCCCCAAATTGTTATCCTATGCTGTATTTTTATCATCAATTGTTTGCTGGATATTTTGAAAAAGATTTTGTGCAAACAATTATCATGGTAGGTGCACAAGTGGTGTTTTCTAAGCAAACATAAAGTGAGTATGTGTATTAACTAGGTATTTGTATGAAAAAGGTACTAGTGCTCACCTAAAGTTATAAATTGATATAACTTTCCTGCTAAGTATAACAGTCCTTTATATACCCCACAATCATGCCCCCAGTTCATTATATGCACCACCATAGTGACCTGTCCTTTTTCTGCTCCATGGTAGGGCCAAAATAAAAAGTGGTCCAACACCTGCTGAAAAGATGACAATACTGCCAAGTAGCCCCACAAAAAAGTACTGACAATACAACACTGAACATTCATTTTCTGCAAGATTTATTTAAAACAAGCAGCACCCTCTTGTGGATATTGCTGGAAATGAATGTGAAAAGATATTACAGAAGAATAATACAACAGAGATAGATGCATATATGAAGCAGAATCCAGTTATAAAATGAAACATGATTGAATAAAAAAATAAAACAAAGAGCCTAACAGTGTTGGACACCTGAGAAGTGTGTGCAGTCTTTTGCTCCCCCATTAGAGAGTGGGAATACTCTATTACAATTACATGTGAAGGTTCATTACTCAGAGCAGGACAGGTGTGTTGGGTGTGAATATCCAAGGCATTGCTTTTCCTGCAGTTCTAGATGTGAATAATAATAATAATAATAATAATTACAAAAAACGGCATTTACAGTGCTATACATAATGAGTAAGTAGAAATTACTTAAGGACCTCTTTGTTTGCAGAAAACAGTGTAATGTTTTTTTTGTAAAAGTCTTTGCATAACCTTAAGTCAAAGTGGTTATAATCAAATAAGTGATAAACAACACTGTATACTCCTATATGGCTAAAATGTTATGTACAGGACATTTCTTGCATTTTTGTCACAGTAACTTGAAAAGAGTAATACAGGATTTCCCTAAATGTCACAATCCTGTCACATGTCCATGTGGAACCTCAATGAGGTTTTTCTGCATATTATTCCAAATAGTCTCATTGTCATACAGTTAAGCCAAGTATCATAGTATGCACAAAATAGGCCACAAAGCTTGGCCTAGTTAAATCTTCATAACAATTATATTTGTATAGCAACAAGCTTGTATTAAAAAACAGCATTTATCAATTAACATGTCAATACAGCCTTTCTCAACCCTCTCGAATCTTCAGTAAGTCATGTGTGAAATACAATAGCTGAGGAAGTAATGTGCTCACGCAAAGAAACCTTTAAGACATGACCTACTGGAGACATGGATGGAGAGTTGAGATGTCACGTTTAGGCAGTGTTTCCGATTCCTCGGGTTCTACTATTGTAAGCATAAACTTCATGTGCATCGGGACAATCTGAAATCACAGCAGTCTACACGGCTTCAGGCATGGACTTGGCAAACGCTTATGTTTTGAAATGACATACTTAAGTGTGAGTGTTTAGCAGAAATTAGTAATTCAATAGAAGCATTAAGGCACCTGAGGTTTCCCAGTAGATACAGAAACGCAGACTGAGCCTTACATAATCAACTGGCAAAATATAATATAAAGAAGTGGTTACAAAAACAATGGCAATGTTTATAGCTGTGGCAATAGTTCCTGATTTTCTCCTTTTGATATTGCTGTATACAGACAGTAGTGATGGAGGCTCAGGCTATATTCTGATCATCTAGCGGACAAAGGCAAAGGCCACACATGTACACATATGTACTTTCAGTACAACGGATAACGTTTGATATATAAGGATTAGTACATATACACACACACATATTCAAACATGCAGAACAGTGATATTAACATTCTGAATTGCAAACAATCCTTAAGTTATGAACATTCACTGCCACATACATGCAGATCAACATGCATTCACACAGTCATACCTAGGCCTCTCTGTCCACACATAAGAAGGCACTTGTGGTCATGGCAAATTACTTTTGTACATCCCAGAAGAATTTAAGGCAGTGACAAATTGATGTCACCTGAACACGTAATGAGGGTATCGATTATTGCTGATAAATAGCAACTTGGATTGCTATTTATGGATATTCCGAAAAAAATATTTCTTAAACCTCTTCAACCATGCTCCATCCACTGAGAAGAACTCTTGATACAATCATTTATGCATTCTTACCTGTAGGCACTACATTGTCTGCATATATTTGCATATATTGCCAGTGCATATATTTTGTTAGTTTATGCATCTGTCAAAACTGTCCCATAAATAAGGCAAAATTAGTCAAGGCTCCAAGTCTTAAGTGAAGTCACAGTCTAAATATCCTTCTGGGTAACATAGGGGTTAAAACCCTACAGTCCATTATGTCACAGGCCATCTACTTCATCAATGCTGAAACTGCTTCGTCGGCTGCTGGCCTTAGAGGTGCCAGGGGAAAGGGTTGACATAAGTGGGTCACAGGCCATTAAAGGATCAGAAGTAATCATGGTGTCCTCCATCAGCATGAGGTCTAGCTCTGTCCTAGAGAGAGCAGGAAAAGAGGTGTCTGCGCAGGCACTGCTTTGGTAACTAAGCCCTGTAGGGAAGTCCAGTTGCTGTTGGTAGGGTGCTTGCTGTGGGGCTGTGAGCTGTTGATGAACACCTGGTCTGACATCTGTCTCCTGCTTGATGGGATCAGCTGGACTTAAACCTTGAGGAGAGAGACCATGTGCCTGTGCCTGCAATTCCAGCTCCTGGAATAAAACGTAGGAGAGAGACATTCAACTGATGTAATATACAAATGGATCTGAAGCATGAAAAAGGTGACAGGCTGTCCTGCTACCTGAATCCGAAGCCACAGCTGCTTATTGGCCTGTTCCAGTTGTTTAGAGTGGTTCTCCAGTTCTCGGCTTCGATGTTGCTCTTTCTGCATGTGTTTGATATAGTCTACAGACGCCCTTAGTATGGTGCCTTTATTCCAGCGTGTATCACTGCTGTGAAGAATAGGGAAACTCGTTAATAAACTGCTCTGCTTATAAGAACCTGTTTTCACACTGTTTTCACATCTTAAAGGCCCAAACGCAACTGACCTTCTGACCACTATTCAAGCTCACTTTATATATGGCGTTTTGCCACCAACTGTCTGCCATTTTTATTGGTCCGCCAGTGGCAGAATGCCTGGAGAGTCTGGCTTTTATTATAATGATTATAAATAGGATGGGACTTTTACCCAAAATCAAAGGCAGAAATACAGTTTATAATGTATGCAGTATGAAGACCACGTACAAAATAATGAAATAAACCCCCCCCCCCCACAAAACTACAGTTCCATGACCTGTTTTCTCCACATAGATGATACATATTTATTAGACATTATATGATATGATTACAGGAAGAAAGGTAGATAGATATTTAAAAATCCTCACATATCGTTCGTCTTTGGAATCAAAGTACCCAGCTCCTTGATACGGTCATTGATGTTAAATCTTCTCCTTCTCTCAACTGATAGACAAAAGAGTAAAGAAAACAAAAAAGGGATAGTTCAAGTTGCAGTTTGAAAAAAAAAAAAAGGCTCAATACGGTGTTGGAGGGGATAAAAAAAAAGGACAAACACTAAGAAATAAAGGAAAAGCAGGTATTGTAGATATTGCCAATAAAAAGTGATAAACAGAAAGTGCTTTTGAACACTATAACTTACTCATGTTATGTGTATCCTTCTTCTGACGCTCACGTACAAGGGCACGGTTCTCTGCATCTGTAAGGAAAGAAAAGAATGGACAACGGTACAATACACAAACAGAATGCATACTTCAGCTTCAGAGGATGCCAACAATGAGGTTGTCAAATCCTCTCCTTAAGGAACTGATAAAATATAGTTAATCTGTTCTTTGTTAGCTAGGTGCAGTCCATGGCTCACTCAGATTTCCCTTTGAGAGGGTTAGATATTTCAATAATGTTCCAGTATTTATCAGTATTCCACATTTACAAACATTCCTTGTTTGCTAGCTTACTGAAGAGGATTTGGAGGTGACAAGGATGGTGATCAATGAAACACGTACATTGCTATCCACAATCCTGCTACAAATTCCAGTTGCCACATAAAACACCCTGTTCTGCTTTTTAGAGCATAAGGTGGCCTAAGCTTTGCTTATGTACAACTTGCACACACTGATCTAAAGACCCGCTTACACAATCTACGTACAGAAATGGTACACAGATAGCATAAATAAGCAACTATGCATGCGTAGTAGCTCTAATCTTAAAACCATGTATGTAAGACGAAAACTACGTAACCTAGAATCCGGACCACTGTTTCCAGCACACGATCAGTGCAAACAAAACTCTAGATGAGGGCCCAATATAGAACAGTGCCCTTTATTTTGGTTTTGAACCAATATTAACTGAATATTAAACATGCATTGTAGACGAGTAACCTCTATAAACAAAGTACAGAAGCATTATTACCTGATAGCTCCCTTTTTACTGCTAGGTCTGCTGGGCATGAATTGCTGGTGACACCTACAACAGTATCACTTAGCCTCGAATCCTCGCTGTATAGGCCCAAGTGACTACTGGAAAATGGCAGCTGAATAGAACAAAGGAACAGAGAACAGAAGTTAAGCCACAATGAAAAATATAAAAATAGACTCCAAGGTATAGGTTCCTTTTGTTCTCTGACACAATGTACATATTTACTTTACTGCAGTTTGAGTTCTGAATCATGAAATATTGGCAATGTGCTTTTAAATGACCTCTCTACTCCCACCAAGTCACAAATTAAAGCATGTTTTGCTTCAACTACATGCTTTGAAACCAGAATACTTACTGGGACACCCACTATATCTCTGGGTTAACCATAATCCCACTATTAAAGTCTCTTCTCTTTTAATCAAAATGGACAACGAGATCTAGGTATCCATTCTTCCCGTTCCGGACGTTCTTTCTTCTTTCCCATTCCCTCCTTCTCTGCCCACTTTTCTTTTAAGACGTTTAACTGCATGTCTGAACCTTCCTAATTTCTTAAATATGATATATCTGATGTTTTCCACACTAGAAACTAACATTGTGTAATATTTTAAGGATTTATATCTCTCTGAATACTTCAAATTGTGAGTTGCCGGACATTTCTTCTCAGTTATCTTGTATTATGTCGTTATGCGATATGAATTCTATAAAGATTTTCCCTTTTCTCTAAAAGTGAGTATTTCCCATTTACCGGGTGAGGCCACGATCTTACCTGCTGTCATTAATTATCCCATGTTCATGTATCATACTTAAATTCCATAATAAACCATAATAATGATAATGTATCTATTAATATAAACCATATTAATAGATACATTATCCAGACAAAGACTTGAAAAGCAAAACAGTAACAATACAACATACTCAAAAAAGGACGTCTAATAATAGACAAGATTGAAATCAGAAACTGGCCAGAAGTGCATTTCATTAATTTACATACCGTATTTGGCATGGACAGGGCAGGTTCTGTGTACCCAAACATGTCATCTAGAGTCATGATGCTGTCAATCACATCATCCATCTGCAAAGGAGCAGCAACAATCAAGTCACAAGTAGGTCAAACATTGTTTAGTACTTTTTACATTATTATTACATATTATTAACTCTATTTTTCCTACATGTTCTTGGGGGACAGGAGTCAGCCCACACTTAAAAAAAACCCTGTTGTATCTATGAGTTTGATAGTTTAAAGCCCAATGGGCACAGCAATGATACTTGTTATTGTGCAAAGAAGGGGGAGAGAAGGAGAGAATAGATTGTTATTTCTCTCATACTTTATGCATTGGAGTATAAGTCTACATGTATTTGGATGCTGTACATGCTTTTATGATTACATGTTAAAACTGTGCCCAGGACAGTGATATCAACTTAAAAAGGCAGTTAGTGTATATTGTTTGAATATCTGCGATCAGATTTTGCATTCAATATAATAATTCACCACAGCTAAAAGCAGCTTATCTATAAAACACAGAAATTAATGATTTTTATCATAGGTGGCTGCTATATGAACTAAATTGTGGCATTTGAGAACGGCATCATTTATAGGCATAGAAGTGTCTATACTCACTTCTCTTTCAGTGTTAGAGCACAAGTTCATTCTGGCCATGGGACTGTTTGGTGCACTGTTGCCTGCAGAAGATGAAAGGCGGGCAGCACGGTGTGCAGGGGATGAAGGAGCAGGCGGAGGTTTCGGTGACAATCTGAGTGGACTAATGTGAGAAGCAAATTTATTCCCAAAAGTATCAGACAGGTAGTCTCGAACCTTCTTGTCTCTGGACTGCTGCAGGTGGTAAGATGTTGGGTTCTCAAGGTGTGTCTGAACCTGGATTATTCAAAATAAAAAAAAAAAATGTAAATTAACTACAGAGTTATATAAACCAATGCAGTATAAAAGTGCAAAAATTCATGTGGACTAAAACTAATAATAAATAGCAAAGTATCTTTATTGCAATAGGGTAGAAGGACACATTAAACAATACAAAGATATAAATTCAGAAAACAGCGCTAATATATTTATTAACAGGTTTTTATATAGCGCCCACATATTACGTAGCGCTATTCATGTTGAACTAATAATAAATAGCAAAGTATCTTTATTGCAATAGGGTAGAAGGACACATTAAACAATACAAAGATATAAATTCAGATCAGAACGCTAATATATTTATTAACAGGTTTTTATATAGCGCCCACATATTACGTAGCGCTTATATATATAATATATCTATACATCTCTGGTACGCTACGCTGTCACTGCACTCTATTTTTGTTTATGCATTTTTATATGTCTTTTTATTCAATCGCTGTTTTATCATTAATAAATTAGTTTGTGATTTACATTTATTCATCCTGGTTTTTTATACCTTTCTGTCTCCACTTATCCCCCCATTCCCCTGGGGGGAACATCACAGATTCCTCCTTCCAAGAGGGACTGCCGTTATAGGAGAATTTAGGAATAAGACACCTATAGAAGATTGACCATCTAAGAGACTTTCTGAAAGAGATTTCCTTTACATCTGATTCGGTGTTGAATGAGTGGCCGTATTAAAGAACTGGATAACATTGAACTCTGCTACACCCTGGGACCAGAACTTAAGTGACTTTTTCTTTTTTCTTCATATCATTCAAGAACATTGATTGTGTCCGTTTGCACTAATTGCCATATTGCTCTCTTACATGCCTAAGCACTTTAGTGCTATCCAGTAAGATAAAAATGTTATATCTTATCCATATTTATTTTTAACCCTCTGGCGCCATCTCATGTTTAGTTTTTAATTCTACAGTTTAATTCTTGCTCAATTACATTGTTTCTTTTATCTGATTATTGTTTTATTGTATCATATTCTTTGCATCTTATATTATTTATATGATATATTTTTGATTTCTCTTATTTATTATAATTCTGGCTTTATTATTAATTCCTATATAATTTTTATAATTTTAGCGCCCTATTACACACTTTTTTCCTATTTATACTGCTTTGTTTGGGGTTTTTGTGGTACCCCTTGACTTTAAGGGCTGCTCTTATCTATTTAACTTTAATTTATAGCGCCTTCTTTCCCGAATTTACTCTATTTGGCTACTAGTTATATGCCATCCGTAAGTGAGGCCAGTTCCAATATTTTTTAAGTTTCAAATGGTTTTTCTATGATATAACATCCGAAGATTAGATCTCCAAGTCTCTTGGCAGGGATTGTTAATCATTATTTTGTTTTAAAGAGCTCTTATGTGTTTAGCAGCATCCAGTGGGTGTGTTGTGTGGGTTTTTTCTGTTCTTGGACGCAATTCAGGTCGTCATGGTTAACCTGATTTCGGAGTGGAAATCTCACGAGAATACGCAACAGGAAGCGCCTGTATCACCATAACAACATGCACGCCACCGGATACCACGTCACAGTGGGCTCCCTTAAAACTTTCATCCCGTTCACTGTCTGGATCATTCTTTAGAAAGGGCAAAGCCCGAAACATGTTGGATATCCAGACCTATTATTGAACATTGAATACTCCTCTCCGACAAGGCGTACTTGTGTCCAGGGTCCTTTCTTCATCTTGGCTGTTGCGGGACGTCCCCTTTTTTCCAGTCAGGCTCCGGACTCCAGTCTCCCCTTTGGTAGGAGATTCCTCTCCACTTTTTAATTGTTGTTGTTTTTTATGTGGTTGTATTGATACTTGTGTGAACATTATTATAGTAAAGTTTATTTATATATTTTTACCAAGTAAAGACATTGTTTAATCCTTACCCTGGGTTTTTATTGACAATTTTTTATCCAGTGTATGATTTTTTTTTGTCTTTTACATTGATGAGTCACATTTCTTTCTTTCTCCACATGTACCCCTTGGATTTATGTTTTTTTTCCTGAGAGACTGTTTAAAGATTTTTTTAAGGATTCTTAAGGACAGCTATCCCCAGGGATATGACTTTTGTTTTTCAAAGGTTTTTTTTTACCTTTTGGTTAAAAAGGTATTTTTGTTCTATCAAGGATTGACTTTTTATCCAGGATTTATTTATTTATACATATTTTTTACTGTATGCCGCTATTTAGTTTTTAATTGTATTTTTAGACATTATTCCATATATATATTAGCGCTGTTTTCTGAACTTATATCTGTGTTTTTACCTTGTTTACTATGGGAATTGTTTGGATTCCCTAAAGTTCAGGAGCTGCAGCTTTTTTAGCGCTTTTAGAAGGTTTCTGTTGATTTTTCATTAAACAATACAGGCTAAAAAGCGTTTTTCTCCGATATTTCTTAAAAAGTAAAAGAAATGGTTACAGGCTATTATCCATATGTAACTTTTCTACATTGAAATAGTGAAACTGTAACATTACTCATAAAACAGATAAATAGTGGTGTTGCCACTTCTCACAAGACTATGAGTTTACATGTCATTTTATTCCTGGGGAGAACCAATTTCTTCTTCTCACACTACTAACAGTTGGGGGAAAACTTCTGCTATTATATACGGAACCAGACTAAAGGCCTATGTTTCCAATACAATGTCAGCTGAATTCCACATTGGAGACCACTAACAAGACATATTATAGATGACTCATAATACATTATTTCATTTTATGCTGTTGAAATACAAAACATAGCATTGAGTGTCTGTGTTTCAACAGTGACAATTACCTTTAGAACTTCCATAGGCACTGGTGGTGGTGCCTGATAGGAAGCAGGCGTGCTGATTGCAGGTGATGAAGTGGAAGGCATGATGTGCTGTTGTTGTAGGAAATGTTGCTGATGTTGCATCTGTATTCGTTCCCGTTGCTCTTCTTGCTGAGCCTGCTCTCTCATCAGCTGCATACGCAGTCCAATACGAGACGCCATGATTGCAGAAGACTGGAAACCCTACAAGAAAAATTCCTTTCAGTTTAAATCAATCAATCAATCAACCTATAGGCTTTTATCAATAGCCAAATTGAGATGGCTTAATACTGATTTACTTACTAGTTGTTTACTTAGGAGTTCCGGCATATTTGAACAAAGAATACGCAGTGGTATCTTGGTAACCATTGAAGAAGCTATATTGTTATTTTTCATTCATGTTCCAGCATCCCAAAACAATTCAGACAAACATTCCCATTTAAAAAGGAATGACTATTGCAAATTCATCATCATTTTGGTAAATGAAAAAATAAGAAAAACCATTTAGTCATTGATGCTATCAGGTGTTAGAAGTACATTTTTATAAATGGTTTTTTTTTTGTAGAATTTATGTAGAAAACAGTATAATTTGGAAAAAATAGCACAGTTCTCATCTAAACAAAAAGGAAATAACGTATGTGTTTGAAGTAGAGTTTTACAACTTAGAATAGGAGGCGCTGGCAACACTCCTCTCTATCTAGTGCATAGGCATTCAGAGGGCTGTTCAGGGCATGCACAGAATAGTCACCCATGCTGTTCCAGTTCCTCAGATACATGGTTAGCAGAAATAAGAGTGGTGTAAATGCATCAATGAGCCAGATAAAGAGAATACATCATTATTAACAGCACAACGAAGCGCAGCCGACGCTCTGTGCGGATCCAAGTTACGCATAGGGGAGGGGTGGGCATAAGCATTTAAACTGTGCAGTAAGAGCTTGGCGACCCTTCCGTGCTGAATACTTAAGGTAGGGTCCTGCTGGCGGATCTACAATCTGCACATATTAGAGAAGGGGAGAGTGCCCTGCACTCCTACAGGCGGGGTTCTGTATGATAGCCTACGCAGTGGAGGATACCATACAGAATATTGACCGTGTGTTGAAGAGGAGTAATAAAGACCTCTCTATTAGAAGTTGTGCATATAGAAACTAGATTATCGTTCCAGAAAACTTAGGTGCAATAGTTGTAATCTGACCACACGAATGATCATGTATGGTGATTGTTTTTAATGTTTTGTTTTTTAGCTTTCTGGTACCAGATTATATTGTATTAATAAATATATTTGCTGCTATCCAACTAAAAAGGCTACACATTTTTTGTTTGTTTTTTTGTTATTTGTTATTATTTTTATATATATTTTTTATTGTTACTTATATCTTTTCTGAATTTTTTTGTATTTGTAGAGTTATAGTAATTTAAAGAGACAGTGCTGGTTCCCCCCCCCCCTCTTT
>WWET01001169.1:182766-192798 GCA_011038615.1 Limnodynastes dumerilii
AGCTAATCTAAATACCTCCCCCCTCCCACTCCCCAAGGCGGCATTAGCACACCTCTTTCTTCCTAATTCTATTCTTTAAAGGCCGCACAGAGTCAATCTACGTGCCTAATTGTTACTTAGATTGCGTAAATGACCTACAAGGCATGCGTCATAGGTCATTTCCTAAAAGACTGTACTTCAGTATGAACACGGTCCTATGATTCCACAAGTCCATCTGCCCCCTAATTTCAGTATAAAGCTAAATATATGTCATGATCAACAGAAGCCAAATGTAACCTGACCTACAATAGTCACTATGCATAGCTAATGACTAAAATGTGTAGTGTGTTTACAGTACCCTGAGCCCCTGAGTTGTGTGTCAATGTCAGTCGAGGTCCTCTGTGTGGGAAGGGGTTTGAGGCTATGGGTGGAGAATACAGGCTAGAAATAGTTCCATTTTTGCTTCAGCTCAGCTTGTTTGTGTGTAACTTCTGCTTTCTGTGTGACTCATTGAGACATCAGTTCATAGACACTGTGTCAAATCTGTGCATGATTCCTCACCACCACAAAATGGTATATTTATGTACTGTCCTTCAAGCACTTTGTTATCATAATGAACACAAACATTCATTGTGATCATTCATTTTGGTCCTAACGGGGCACTTTTTAAGTCTAACAGGATTTACAGACTACCGTTACTACTAGTACTAAAGATGTAATACCAACTAACTAATAGAGCGGACATTTGTCTCGGGGTTATTTTACAAAAAATGATGTGTAATGATTTGAAACAAAAAGCTAAAATACTGCACTCTGTGAGAAAAGTGTTATTTAATGGACCAATTACAGGCCCCAATTCTATTCCCTGCAATGTGCTGGACTTATTAGGCGCTATAGCAACATCACAGCCAAGAAACCAAATAGGTTCCGTATACTAAAATCAACATAATGGGGTAGATCCAGACCTAAGTACGCTAGCGCCTATTTGTATGTACTGTACTGTAATGCGCACGGCAGATGTTACGCCACGTAACTCAGCATAACTACAAACGAAGGGGCGGATCATCCATGCGATACCGAAAATACGCTTTGTAGGAGTAGGGAGTAGGGAGGCATTTCAATTGTACAGTACAGGCCGGGTTAGGCCGTTACGTATGTTCGCACTTATGCTTTGAAGAGTTAAGGTAGGGTTTGGGAAACGTAAAATGACAAAAGTACGTACAAGCGCGGGGAGTCCCTAGAAAGTACACGAGCGTAAATATGCTACGCGATGAAACGTAACGAGCACTTAGGTCTGGATCTGCCCCAATATGTGTGATCTATACTTGTAATTGGTTTAAATAATTAGTAAAATCTAGAAATAAAGAAATGTGGAACAAAGGTCTAAGGTACCCTGCTCAACAATATGTCAATACAATTCAAATAATCTTTATCCCTTAGCTGTAATGTTACAGGGTACCTTAGACCTTTGTTTCACATTTCTTTATTTCTAGATTTTAATAATTATTTAAACCAATTACAATGACAGATAACACACATTATGCTGATTTTAGTACACGGGACCTATAAGGCGTGTTGGCTGTGATGTTGCTATAGCGCCTAATAAGTCCAGCACATTGCAGGGAATAGAATTGGGGCCTGTAATTGGTCCATTAAATAACACTTTTCTCATAGAGTGCAGCATTTTAGCTTTTTGTTTCAAATCTAAGGTCTGGAAATTTTGCTCCATGAGTTATTATTTACTTAGCACTTCCCTGAAATAATTATCATTGTAGCAATATTTAGCAAGAGTTTGGAAATAAAAACTTATCTAACCAAAATGATTTTCTTATAGCAATGTCCAGGGTTTCAGCTAGAGGTGGTGGCACTTCATTAAATATTTTACCCAGACATTAGTGCAGATTTAGGGCCAGAATCACAACCTCGGACGTACTGCACTTACATCCTTAATTTACCGATAATAGCTACTACGCATGCATAGTAACTATTTTACGTAATCTACGTATCGTAAACAATATATAGTTTATGTAAAATAACTACTACGCATGCATAGTAGCTATTAAATATGCACATACGGTAAATTAAGAACATATATGCAATACGTCCGAGGTTGTGGAACCGGCCCTTACAGTGTAAACATTGGCCATTTGTGAAAAATATAACAGCCTAAGTAAAATTCTAATAGCATTTTATAGCAAACGTTATTAACACACAAATCATTATGGTGAACATCACCTATAAAAGTGTACCTGTCACTCTCTGTATCATAAATGCTTTATGAATTATTTAAATTAACTCTGGTGTAGACAGTTTATCATGTTAAGCTCATCTCAAGTGCCCATTTAGTGTCAATGTGTCAATGTTGAGGGTGAAAGGGCTTTGATGGATCATCCACACAATTATTTTTGTTCAATATTCACAAAAGAAAAAGAGGGGAATGGACCACTTTTAAATAGGAAGACTATTAATACAAATGAGGCAATTACTACTACTTTCACTGAGGAGCAGATAATCAGAAGTTTCGGAGCTGAATATGAAGTGGACAATGGGGCCATATGGGATACATCCTAAAACACTAAAACAGTTAAAAGGGGTGCTGGAAAACACTTTACCTTAATTATTCAACCAGTCACTAATAACAGGAGTGATTCCAGAGGACTGGAAAATAGCAAACGTCGTTCCTCTGCATTGAAGTTGAAACAGGAAAGAAGGACCTGATTCACACTTAAGAATCTTCTTAAAATAAGACTAAACCATGTTAATTGCAGGGGAGTCATATTTCATCTGTTGCAAACCGTACTAGTGTTGAGAGGTGATATTTCCCAGCCCAAGTCTAAATAACAGTGTAATAGTAAAGCTGGCCAGCATCTGTTTTCAGTAAGCAATTCAAAGATGTATTCCTGCATGTAAAGAATACAATTAACTTGACTCCCCCCGAAAACAACATGGTTTTGCCCAGCAGTGACTAAGTTTTATTTTAAGTAGATTCTTATGTGTGAATCAGGTCTGAAGTGGCTAACCAGTGAACCTAATATCAGTAGTAGGGAAATTGATGGAAACACTGTTAAAGTAACAGATTGTTCAGTATTTTAGATTTAGTACCTTACAAGATCCCAAGTAGCATGGATTCACTAGGGGAAGATCATGTCAAACAAATCTTGTAGAATATTTTGAATGGATCACTAAAGTATAAATAAAGTATTATAAATTATTATAAATAAGGTTATTAATAATTATAAATAAAGTATTAGATAAAGCTTTTGACACTGTGCCACATCACACTGATAAATAAGCGGGAAGCTTTGGGAATGGACTCAAAGATAGTTGCATGGATACGATCTTGGTTACAGGATAGGGTTGTAGTAAATTGAATCCCTTCTGGGGATGGTAAGGTAAGCAGTGGAGTTTCCCAGGGATTTGTACTTGGTCCAGTGCTATTTAATATCTTTATTGGTAATATTGAATGTGATATTGAGGGGAAAATACGCCTTTTTGCAGATGACAAAGATATCTAACAGGATAGACATGCCAGGAGGGGTACACAAAATGAGGGATCATTTAGAGGAATGGTCAAGTGTGTGGCAATAGCGGCTTAATGCCAAAAAATGCTAAATCTTGCACTTGGTGTGCAAAGGCTCAATATATTATTAATGGAACTACATTAGAAACTACTGAGGAGGAAAGGGATCTAAAAGTCACAATTTCATGTGACTTATCAAGAAATGTAACAAAGCAATAAAAAAGGCAAGTCATGCTTAATTGCATAGGAAGAGGAATTAGTACCAGAAGGAAAGAAGTAGTAATGACCTTTTATTGGTCATATAGCTTCACCTAGAATACAGTGTTATGGAGGCCGTATTAGGCATAAATACATTAGAGACTGTTCAAAGAAGATCAACTAAAATGGTACATGGCCTGTGTCACAAAACATACCATGAAAGATTAGAGGAATTAAACATGTATAGCTTGGATCAGAGAAGGGAGAAGGAGAAGCTTTCAAATAGAGGAGAGTGGCAGTTTTAAAATGAAGAGGTGTAATACAACACAAGGGAATTTGTATAAACTGGAGGAAATATGCACAAAAATTACTTCACTGAAAGGGTGATAGATAAGTGGAATAACCTCCCATCTGAGGTGGTTGAAACGAATACAGTAGAACGGTTTAAACATGTTTTGGATAAATATAACAATAACTTAAATCTCAAACTAAATTGAGGGTTAAATAGGATCTAGGGTCAGTATAGTTTTAAATAAACAAATGGGCAGACTGGACTGGCAATGTAGCTCACATCTGCTGTCACTTTCTATGTTTCTATACTGAAGCTTGATTTTGTTTTCACATTTTTGTTAGTATATGCATGCAATGTATATGCAATCAGCATGTAATGGTCATCTATGTATAAGTCCATACACTCAAGTGTGGTGCAACTTCATGTTTTGAAATTAATATTGTACATAGCCTGTACACCAGTTTCAAACCAAAAACAGAACACCCTTTAAACGTAAGGTGGGGTATCTCTAGACTGCATGCAAATCTTCATTGTATGCAACTTTCATATGTTTTCTAGGTATGCAGTGTTGAAATTCATTCACATAAGCTAAAGCCCACAGTAACCGTGCTCATGCAAATGCATGGGATGTCCACGCTGATGGTAAATATAGTAGCAACTATCTGATGTAGCACATAGTAAACTTGTTTTATTTTATGTGCTTGCTATGTAAAGGTGACAGGTATGCTTTCTGTATAAACCATATAGGTATGTGGTAACGCGGCAAGTTTACCAAGATCTTATATAAAAGCACAACATAAATGGAGAAAGACTATAAAATCATATTTAAAAAAAAAAAAAGAACACGAAACAAACATCATTTTGGTCATATTCAGTTCTGCATATTCTGCAGTGTGTCAGGACACATCATCCTCACTATCACCTACAACAGGGGTTGGGCAGGTACAAATCGATAAACCTAAAGTCATCACTATTGTGTATTTTGTCAACTGATCATAGGCCATAACTAGTGTAAACACACCCTTATAGTTTATAGCTTAATGTTGGAAAAGCCAAGCCCACAAAGTTACTGGGCATGCAGAAAATGGTAAAATACTGCAAGAACGCTAAGCACACACACACACACACACACACACAACCCCTCTGTGATTGCTCTGTTATACCCCTTTCACATCACCACGCAATACCTAAGATTTTCGCCAAACACTGTGTCTCGGCAAAATAGCGAGTATTTTGCGGTGATGTGACAGGGGTACTTCCGGTCGAGCTGGGTTAAAAGACCCAGGATTTCTACCCGGTAAAAAAAGAAGGGTTTTAACCAGGTTTTACCCGGGAAGGGTGATGATGTGAAAGGTCCAGGGTTGTTTTCAACCTGGGTTTTTCACATCGCAACCGTATTGGATGAAAAAAGCGGGCAGCTTATAATGACCTCATCATAAGCTGCAGAGCTTCAGACTTGCAAATGGCGCAATGGAGAGAAGAAGACGTGGAGGATCTCTTGCACATAAGGGGCGAGGAGGAGATTATGGCCCAGATTTCTGGGACAGTTAAAGATGCGCACATCTACCATACTATCGCCAAAAAGCTTGAAGAGGAATAGTTAAAACTCAGCAGCAAGTGGTGAATAAAGGCACAAGGCAGACCCGGGAAATTCATTGGTGATGTGAAAGGCTCCAACCCAGGAATTTCCTGGGTTTTTGAGGACTTAAAAGGTGTCTTTTTTTTTTTTTACACGATATTTCTTCTCCTGGAAAAACCCGGGTTTTTCGACCTGAGTTTTTCAGAGATGGTGATGTGAAAGGGGTATTAGAAAAGCATTTAATTTTTAATATGGCAACCTAATTAGGAAGCATTTACTTTTATTGATTTTATTAATAAGTGAAGTGTAGTACTATGAGATAGAAAAAAAGCACAATTAATTATTTAACTACATTTATATTTTACCATTCCATCTGAAGAAACTGCAGTACCATAATAATTAAAGAGGAACTGATAACTTTCTGAGAAAGAACTTTTATATAGTGCCTTATACAGTTCTTCTATACTCTCTCCACCTGGAAGAAGGCAGAATATATTTCCGTTTGCTATATGCAAATACTGTGTGCCAGCTGGAAGGTGGAGTCACATGACTGGGTAGGTTTTTGGGACTTTCTAATGCAATCTTCAGTCTCTGTATACAGTAAATTTCCTTTTCTTGGGAATGACTCAAGAGAACATATGCCACGTTTACAAATCACCTCTATGCTTCATTTGTAAGAAGATTCAGGAAAACTTAGCAACTTATCTAGGGGAAAGAACCAAAATGTTCTGCATTCTTACATATCGTACATTGTAAACAAACAAACTCCTTTCTTTATGGAAATAACAGGCTGTCAGATAAAGAACAATAGATCAGATCTTATCACACTGTATCCATGTATCTGTGCTAGTGTTTAGGAACCACTCCCAGCACTCACCCACCTTTAAGCTTCTGATCTGTTTACACTTAAAATGGCAACAACTGCAAGTCTGGATAGGTCAGTCCTATAATATCCCACTTATACTGCACATTAAAGTAATAAATCTTACCAACTTGCAAGTGCTACCTGCTCTTATGTCGAAAGCGGTCAGTAGTGTCTAAAGTTGGAAGTCAGGATGGAGTGGATTTGCTTAACGATCACAGTACTTTTATGTGTGCGCACATGCAAACCAGAAAAGCAGACGTTGTCTAAACGAGCCACACTTAAAACATACACTCGTAGAAAGTCTTATTAGAGGGGTTTTCCATTCACTGCTGTTCTACATAGCAAAACACTCTTGGGGCCAGATTTACTAAGCTGCAGGTTTGGAAAAGTGGAGCAGTTGCCTATAGCAACTAATCAGCTTTTACCTGACATTATCTAGTATGTAAAAAGAAAGTGAGAGCTAGAATCTGATTGGTTGCTACAGACAACATCTCCATTTTTCCAAAGCTGCAGCTTAGTGAATCTGGCCCTTGGATGGGGATTTGTACATGGCATACACATCACAGCATTAGGCACCTCCCTGATGAAAAGTGGTCACACTCCACAGTGATGCAGCTGCACCCCAATATCAGCTGGACAGTTTCATGTGTAATGATAATAACAGAAATATTAAACTGTTACATTGTATTAAAATAATAATTTGTTATTTCTATAGCAGGGTTGTTTCTTACTTTTCTGTCTAGTCCTGTGTTTTGATAGTTGTTTATTATCTTCTTGATTTTTAACTAAATCTACATTCTTATCTAAACATTTGTGTTAGGAAATCAACTTTCATAATGTCATTTTTTTTCTGGGTTTTCTCTGCTTCCTCAAAATGTCATTCAAAGAAGTCACACACACACCAATCAGCGCAACACTCAAACTAAGAAGTCACACACACACCAATCAGCGCAACACTCAAACGAAGAAGTCACACACCAATCAGCGCAACACTCAAACTAAGAAGTCACACACACCAATCTGCGCAACACTCAAACTAAGAAGTCACACACACACACCAATCTGCGCAACACTCTAACTAAGAAGTCACACACATACTGATCTGCGCAACACTCTAACTAAGAAGTAATACACACACCAATCTGCGCAACACTCAAACTAAGAAGTCACACACATACTGATCTGCGCAACACTCAAACTCAGCTTTTATGTTGCTCTTGCCTAACACTATGTTGGTATCTAAATTATTATTAGGTGAATGAAGGTTATTATACAATGTCCTTCTTATAGCCTTATAGCAAGTAACATCATCATGGTGTTGGATGGTGGGATGGTGCGTATTTATTCTGGTAAAAGTAGGTGCATGCAATTTGCACATGATGATGGCTCATGCATACATTTTTTTTTCAAAGAGGCCACCCCACCCAGCATCTGTAATTCTATGGATTTTGTCAGGAAGTTGCAATCAATCTGCTTAAATGTGAGCAGCTGTGTATTTCTGAACTAAATATTGCGCTCTGGACCAAAGTGAAAGTGCATCTTAACGCCCATTTGCACCAATTGATGCACACTACAGTAAAGTCTTTGGGCTAGATTTACTAAGCTGCGGGAAAGCAAAAGTGGAGATGTAGCCCATAGTAACCAGCTTCTAGCTCTCACCTATTACATACGTGAAATTGCCATATAGAATCTGATTGGTTGGTATGGGCAACATCTCTACTTTCCTTTCCCGTAGCTTAGTAAATCTGGACCTTGGAGTTCTACCTTGTAAAACACAACTATATACTCATCTTACAAAAGTGAAGATATTTATTCCATTTTAAATATGTGAAATTACTTATGTGGGAAGAAACGTATCCTTAACATGCTGACAGCACAGCATACTTCACTTTAAAACTTGTAAATATAATGCAAGTGTTATTAGGTAAATCAGATTTCCCTAAAAGGGTAAGCAGGGTTCTACTAGTTATCAAAGACAGCAGGAGCTGTTAAAGACAGGGCAGTAATTCTGACTCATTGGCCCTATTTAGCACGAGGACACAGAAGCAGTGAAGTTGTGTTTGTGTGAAAGAAAGGAGGGGGTTGAGCTTTGAAATTCAAGTGGTGTGTTTGACAGCTGAGAGCAGAAGTTGTTATGTGCGGCTAGTGTGATCCACGGTGTGTTTTACTCAGTGGGTGTGCCTAAAAATGTGACAGTGCATGCTTTGCGTATCAGTCTAGACCTACTAAGAAATATGCAGAATGCACATTACAGGTGCACTAAACAGTATTGGTTAATGAAATCTTAAGCTTAACAAATGTGTTTCAACACTATTTTTGCATTTATGCAGTCTACAATGTATAGCAATATTCAGTAAGTTTTTGTTTTTAAATTATGTGCATGTATATGAACTTAAAATAAAATGTAAAAAAAACCCCCCAAAAACATAAAAGTACAAATGGCACTTCAATGCGAACACAGCTTTTATAAAGTGTGCCTGCCCCTTTAAGATTTTATTTTACAGCACGTTAATGGCGATTCCTTAACTCAGAAACATTAACTTGGTGAGTGAGAGAGGGGGGAGTAGAGCACTTCACAGAATAATTCCAGTGCTGTTGCAATTATTGGTTCACTCATTGCACAATACTACTGTTCTGCAAATGATTCTAACATCTCTACAAACAAATATCTGAATTTGTTCCATTTTGTTCTGAACAACACGAACACTGTGGTAAGAGGCACGTGAATCAGGATCATTTCACATACATAACCAACATTACCTTGCCATATGCGTCATATTGGAAAGATAGAGCCCAAATCTCACTATAAAGATAGTGTTATGTAATGTAAAAACCATCAACGCATATCAGTAGGTAAAAATACGTGCTAGTTTTAATATCAAAATACCCAAGCTCTAAGGCGGTGACTGGCAATTGGCAGCCCCAGAGGTGTCAGCTGCAGCCCCAGCTCCTTTATGATATTACCTTTAAGTATTATTTTTTTTAATATATTGATTGAACTGATCACAAAGAATAATATCTAGCTCTCTGGATAGGTAGAGGCAATGCCATGACACACAACCCCAAAGTGTATGAGGTTTCCTATTACTGCTATAAAGATGGTCATTATACCAATCTGCCAAATATCATGCAGTCTATGGCATGGACCATTTTCTTCCACCTATTAGCATTGGCACTTGGCAGATTATCAGGCAGTGTAAAATGCAATCAAACCATATTTCTGTCCTAGACAAAACACTAGCAAGATAAGACAGCGAGAATATGAAGCTAGTCATGAAAAATATTGTATACAGATGCTGGATGTACTACTAACATAATACATTGTAAAATAAAAATCTTGTGATAGAATGTTCCTGAGCATTTTATCTTATCTATGTCTGTACAATTACGATTGTTACTCAAAAAATAAAAAGAAATGAGCCACTAGACAAAACATCAAGTTGGCATCAAAACAACTATGCATCCACTACCCAAACTTCATCACAAGTCTTGTATGTGGGTGACTATAGAAAAAAAATTAAGCAAACACTGTTATTGACAACGTCATTAAATTATTGAACTACCCAGAGAGTATTAGGTTGCCCAAACTCACATATTAT
>WWET01001169.1:194036-205601 GCA_011038615.1 Limnodynastes dumerilii
TTATTAATGTGGGAGCAGACATTGAGGCAGGCACAGACATAAGGGGCAGACATGGAGGCAGGTACTGGCATATGGGGGCGGTAGATGAAGACTGGCACTGTCAATAGGGCAGATGGAGGCTGGCACTGGCATATGTGGGCAGATGGAGGCTGGCATTAAGGGGGCAGATGTAGGCTGGCATTAAGAGGGTAGATGGAGGCTGGCATTAAGGGGGCAGATGGAGGCTGGCATTAAGCGGGCAGATAGAGGCTGGCAATAAGGGGGCAGATGAAGGCTGGCATTAAGGGGGCAGGTGGAGGCTGACAATAAGGGGGCAGGTGGAGGCTAGCGTTAAGGATGGAGGCTGGCATTAAGGGGCAGGTGGAGGCTGGCAAATAGTGGACAAATGGAGGTTGGCATTAAGGGGGCAGATGGAGGCTGGCATTAAGGGGGCAGATGAGGCTGTCATTGCTGGCACTGGCAATAGGGGGCAGATTGAGTCTGACTCTGGCAATTGGGGACAGACATGGAGGCTGGCAATAATATTAAGGGCAGACATATGGAAGCTGGACATATAATAAGGGGCAGACATATGGAGGCTGGCCATAATAAGGGGCAGACATGAAGGCTTGCCATATTACAGGGCAGGCATGGATGCTGGCCATAATAGTAAGGGGCAGACATGGAGGCTGGCCATAATAAGGGGCAGACATGGAGGCTGGCCATATTACGGGGCAGACATGGATGCTGGCCATAATAATAAGGGGCAGACATGGAGGCTGGACATAATAAGGGGCAGACTTGGAGGCTGGACATAATAACAAAGGGCAGACATGGAGGCTGGCCATAATAACAAGGGGCAGACGTGGAGGCTGGCCATAATAATAAGGGGCAGACATGGAGACTGGCCATAAAAATAAGGGGCAGACATGGAGGCTGGACAAATAAATAGGGGAAAGACATATGGATGCTGAACATAATAAAGGGCAGTTATGGAGGCTGGATAAATAAAGGGGCAGACATATGGATAGCTAAATTATTAAAAGAGGCTTGCCAGACACACCCACTTTCCTCAGACACGTCCACTAAGCGGTACAAGACACACACCCTCTACCAGGCCGTGAAAATTTGTCTCTCTTTCCAATTCTCAAATGTTGGGAGATATGTGCAAACCACTGCCTCAAGTTCTGCCCCCCAGCCTAGCAACACTACAATTATTTAGCCCCACCCCCATAATGGACTCTATCACTTCCCTTCGGGATGTCCCAGAGGGAAGCTATTAAATGTCTGCAACCCTGGGTCAACGTTAAACTGTTCCTGTATAAATCTCACAGGTTTTCGTTATTATTTATTTTACCTGCTTTTCTAGTTTATGTTCTCTCATTAATAAAGATTGACCAGTTTCTTGTCTTTTAATATGCTAAACAGATCTGCCTGCCAGTAACTGTTCCTAGCATTGCTATAAGAAACTAAAGCTGGAGGTTTTTCTCAGGACTGAGAAATCACACAATAAACACTTTTTTGGAAAAGTACTAAACATAGTTTGTATCTTTTAAATGTTCAAATGTTAGCAATCATGGACCAGATTCAGAGATTAAAAATAAGAGAGGAAAATTACACTTGGGCAAAACCATGGAAGGGAGTTTTCTGGTTAAGCTGCAGAGAGGGGAATTTTAGGGTTAGGCTGTGGGGAGGGGACTTTTCCTATTCCTCCCCCGGCAGCATACACAATGGGTTAAGTCCCCTTTCCGAGCCAGGGCAGGACCAAAAAGAAGACACGGAGGTATAAAACGGCTGCACTTCCTCCGTAATAATATAGCGTTTAGTTTCAGGCTGTGGGGAGGGGTTCTTAGGGTTAAGCTGTAGGGAGGGGACTTTTGGGGCCTAATTCAGTAAAAAATATGCGCCGCAATAGACGGGAAAAAATTTGAGCTGTGAATTTTCCCGTCTATTACGGTAGCTGATTTTTATGCGCACCTCTATGAGGCGCGCACAAAAACCTTTGCCGAAAAACACGTGACATTAGCTTCGCACCCAAGTTATTTGCGCTGCAAAGCTAATTGAATTAGGCCCTTAGTGTCAGGCTGGAAGGTCTCGCCAAAATCCCGGGTATTTGGTGGTGATGTGAAAGGTGCACTTCCGGTCGACCCGGGAAAAAAGAAGGGTTTTTCTCGGGTCCTACCCGGGAAGGGTGGTGATGTGAAAGTTCCATGGTTGTTTTGCAACCCGGGTTTTTCACATTGCAACCCGATTGGATGGAAAAACGGGCAGCGTGTGATGACATCATCATATGCTGCCCTTCTTCAGACTTGGAAATGGCGCACTGGCGTGAAGAGGAGATCCAGGAGCTGCTAAACATAAGGGCTTAGGAGGGGATAAGGGAGCAAATATCGGGGACGATGAAAGACGTCCATATTTACCACAACATCAGTAAAAAACTAGAAGAAAGGAATTTAAAAAATTCAACAAGTGGTGAATAAATGAAAATCTTTAAAAAAAACTATTTACTAAATACCACGACAGCAGAAACAAGAGTGGCAGCTGCCGAGTGACCTGGCGCTTTTATTTTATTATTAGGGTCAGGCTGCTGGGAAGTGAAGGTTAGGGTTAGGCTGCAGGGAGGGGAGTCTTAGGTACAGACTGTGGGGAAAGGAGTTTTAGGGTAATGTAAGGGGAAGGTTAGGATTAGGAAATGGGTTGGGGTTAGATTCATACTTACCATTCGCCGCTGCCTGTTTGTCTTGGGGAACATCGATTGCTTTGCCTCGGCGATGAAGAAGCAATAGATTTCCCTGGCAGAGAGAACAGCCCTCTCCAAATAGGGCCGTTTGAACCGGAGACCCTCGTCCCAGTTCAGCATTTCTAAGGTAGGTACGAAGTATAACAGGTGGAAAGGCCTGAATTGCTTCATCTATATATCTATAACAGGAACTTGCAACTTGTGGCACTCCAGCTATTGTGAAACTAAAAGTTCCATGCTTTGGCAGATATACGCTATGCCTGTGCTTTTTGAGCATGTTGGGAGTTGTAGTTCACAACACCTGAAGTGCTGATGGTGGCCTATGCTTGATCTATACACACACACACATTATTGGTAAATGGTACCATAAATGCTTATACAAGATACATTGGGCTGGATCCAGACTTAAATAAGTGCTTGAAATTAGTTACTCCTGGGCTAAACCATGTTGATTGCAGAAGGAGTCAAGTTAATTGTATTCTTTGCACAGGGTTGCTGACTTTTTCCAGCTTCCCTCTGGGATTCCTAGCGATGCATGGAGGAGGTGTGGCTTAATGACGCAGTTTATGCAAATTAAGCCCCACCCCCTGGATCATACTTACCCGGTTTTAGCTTAAATAGGCATCGGGACAGGGCTTGATGGCGAAAATTGCGTCATCAAGTCACTCCCTGGCCCTAGCAACACTAGTATACTAGTGTTGCTAGGCAGGGGGGCAGGACTTGAGACCGTGGTTTCCATGAAACCACGGGCCTCAAGTCCCTTGCGGAAGATTTGCCCACTCTCCCGGGATACCGGGAGAACTGCCCGAATTTCGGGAGTCTCCCGGACATTCCAGGACAGTCGGCAACCCTATCTTTGCATCCAGGGATATATCTTTGAATTGCTTACTATACACAGATACTGACCAGCTTTACTATCACACTGTTATTTAGACTTGACTCCCCTGAAATCAACATGGTTTAGTCTAGGAGTAACTTTCCTCTCTTATTTTCAATCACTGAATCAGGTCCCAAATGACCAAATAATGTAAAAAAAAATCACATAGCAGCCACTATTGTGTGTAGTGTGTATGAATAAATCATCATGCTAGGTGGGACTTTTAGTCATTTCGAAAATATTTTAAAAAAATTTGTCATGAAAGTAAGATACAGATAGGGACCAGCTTCACTTTTAAACTGTTCTTTAGACTCGGGCTAGGAAATATCAATTCTAAAATTGTTTGCAGAAAATAAAATTTGCCTCCCCCATTATACAACATGGTTTTGCCAAGGTGTAACTTTCCATTTGTTTTCCTCTTATTTTCAAATGTGAATATATGTGTGGAGTCATACCAGCCATTACTGAATTAGGGCTTGATTCATCTTTGACCAATGATAGTCAACAGGTGACCCTCAGGATCTTCCTGATAATGAGTGACTATTAAAAATGTTAGTCAGGGATAGAAAATGTGCACTGCAGTGTGACTGGGCGCTTTTTCCGTACAACCTGGCTGGTCCATTGTGTGATATATAGCACTTTACCATTAGGTATCAAACCCCCAATGTCCTATGTAGTATAAGCTTGCAAGCAGAGCCTTCTTACCTATCAACTCTGTATGTTACCACTCAGTCTTGACTTACAGTGAAAGTATAAAATTGTAAAATGCTACATAGAAAGATGGTGTTATATAAAAACCTGTTAATAATAAAATAATACAGCTCAGCTTTTGTGGCTGTCCCATTTCTAACAAGATTAAGCAGTGTTTATAGAAATTTTAATGTGAAAGAAATCAGAAAATGTAGCTATTTTCAAATTGAGCATTGATCTTATTTTATATGGGCACAAATCCTTTATATAAGTATTAATGCATATTTATTTCAAAAGATGTGTTACATTTGCCATGGCTGTTCTTGTAGTGTCAGTTTGAAACATCGGTACATTGCATTCCTTCTCTCTCTTCTGCTAGGTAACAGTCTGGGTATCTTTATGCTGCCTGTGCAAATCCCACCCTGTTGTTGCTCATATCATAGACAGAGTAGTACTGCCGAAGGAAGACATCTCCTAAGATCCAGAGGGGTTGTCCATTCTGAGATGGGAGGTAAGTTTCTTCAACGCCAACAGTACAATAGCCATTATTCTGAAAGTCAAGAGAAATAAATTTAATAGCTGTCACCTACATTATAAAAAATAAGTGCCCATTACAGAGTTATTTAAAGTGTATAGTAATGGTATGATAAGGCCCATACACCCTATGCAGACTTCATAGCCATCCCCATTTTAAGTAAGGATGACTTGGAAATTTTAAGACACTGTTCACAGATCATAAGTCCGAGTGTGCGGGGAGGGGCCTCCCCTTGCCCGTACGGCTGTCTAGATCAGGGTCATGGACAGGGCCAGTGCTTGAAGTGGGAGTATGGAAATTGCAGCACCAGATGTGTGTTGAGTTTGTCAAAGTAAACAGGTCAACACTGAGTAATCCCACTGTGTACATGTTATGTGGGTCATGATTTCTACACTGAACGCTTCATGTTTAATTAAATGATCTGGTTACCGCTAGGGATAGCTCCCCCACAGGCTGTTTCTAGGGGCGGACGAGCCTTATTGTCCCCTCCTTCTGTTTGTCCAACCAACCTTATTGCCCCTTTCTTTTGTGTGCCCAGCCAGCCTTATTGCCCCTTTTTTTTGTGTGCCCAGCCAGCCTTATTGCACCTTTCTTCTGTGTGACCAGCACATTCCCTTCCTTCTGTGTGACCAGCCAGTCTTATTGCCCCCTCTTTGTCCAGCCAGTCTTATAGCCCCCTCTTTATGAGTGTCCACCCAGCTTTATTGCCCCTCCGTCTGTGCCCAGTCAGCCTTATTGTCCCGTCCTTCTGTTTGTCCAACCAGCATTATTGCCCCTCCTTTAGTGTGCTCACTCAGCCTTATTGCCCCACGTTGTTTGTCCAGCCAGCCTTATTGCCCCCTTGTTCTTTGTCCAGCCAGCCTTACTGCTCCCTCTTTATTTGTGTCCGCCTAGCCTTATTGCCCCACCTTCTGTGTCCAGAATTATTGCCCCTCTATATGTGTCCATTCTTATTGCCCCTTTCATGTCCAGCTTTCCCCTCTCCCATTCCAAATTCCCATCTACTTTTTAAACCAACTCTAATAAATCTACCTTTACTGTCTCTCTTCTGACTCTCTCCTCTGGTGCGCGCAGTCTGCAGACTAATGACGCTCACGTGACCTTAGGCCACACTTGCGTCTTCTGATCAGAGCTGCGGCTGTGCACAGCACAGCACAGCACAGCCATCTCTGTCAATGGGAGCAAAGCTCATGGCGATACATTGAGCAGGTATGCCATACGGCGGTATGACATACCTGAACTTCTCTGAGCCTGCACTTAGTAGAAATACAGCCGCTCGTAGAATCTTAAAATTCTATGAGCAGCTGTATTTTTACACGGAGCCAACTCACAGAAGTGCCGGTATGCCATACCGCCGTATACCGGCTCACTTCGAGCAATGGATAGAGCACCAGCAAATTTAAGGTGAGTCAATATGTCATCAAAAAATTATATGATATGTATACATATATATGATATGATTCGGATTTTGCAGTCACAGGGATTTATCTGTGGACAAGTGTCTCCTGGGGGAGATGAGAGAATAGGCCATAAACTCCGGTGCACTTCCTCCTCAATTGTTCCATGGTGACAAGTACATTGGGGGCTATGATCAGTTTATGGCTACTGTGGAAAATAAAAACATATCTAAATAAAAAAGAATATGCCTACTGCTCTGCAGTGCAAGTGAAATGAATTTGCTTCTTTTGTGCTCCAACTTCAAACTTCCCTCATTTGTTTTGTTTCTCTCTATTAAGTTTCTATATATTTGCCACCATTTTTTTTCAAAGCATTACGTGTAATGTCTAAGTGTAAGCAAACGATTAGTTGTAATTTTTCTGCCAATGAGGAAATGTGTCTTCTAGACAATTAATAAATTAGTTTCACATTGAAAAATAATCATTGGGCTGAATAGGGCATCTGCAGATAGAATGGCAGTTTACATACAAGGGGACTTGTAGCATGACTGGGACATACAAAGGGGGTGAAACAGGAGAGATGCAATGATGACTGGAGACATATAAGGGGGTTTATAGGATGTCTGGAGACATACAATGGTGGTGTAATAGGATGACTGGAGGCATAAAAGGAGCGTGATAGAATAGCTGGAGACATGCAAAGAGGATAAGGGATGGCTGGAGACATATATGGAGGAGAAATTTGTATAACTGGAGTCTTACAGTGAGTGACTTTTTCACTTTAACCATTTTAAACTATGTAAATACATTTAGGCTACATTTTATTCTGCTACTTTATTTCACTAGTATAGCTATTACATTGATTAATATATGGAAATTATGATTTACAGTTAACAGAATAAAAAATATTACTATGAGCTTATGTGGAAGGACGTCCACGGGGGTGACACCAAGAATTACAGCATCAGGTGACACAAACCCCAGTGACGCGACGCTTAAGTAGAATTAAACAATGTGGAGACGGAGGGCAGGCTTCAGTATTCTCTACACTTACATAACCATCCAGCACTACTGATACAGGGCAGGATGATGCCATTGATTGAGCATCTTAAGTTTTATAAATGTGAGCCTATTATCTATCTATAGATCACCGCAGCAATTAAGATTTATCATTCAGAGATGCTCTTCTGTAAACTACTGTTGTAAAGTATGTGTATTTGAGTTTATTTTTCCAGGCTTGAATCAGTTTTTTTAAGTTTATTAACAAGGTTCTTTCAACCAATGTGCTGATTGTTTTTTATAAACCTTAGCAATGGTTTGGAACTTTCCTGTTTGTTTGTCTAGCATGTTAATTTCACCAGGATGTCTTGGTAGAAGATAGTTATGGTTCTGTGTTAACTCTGATTAGCTTTGCTTTTGCCACTGATTTACTGAACTTAACATCACAATACAGGCACCACCCTTTCATCTTATCTTTGCAAATTTACTAACCCTGAACACATAGTAAGTGCTTTGGAAGCCTGCCATCTCTGTATGATCCTACATAGCAATTGTGCTATGTGTCTTGCATCACCTTGGCTGTAATTTAAAGTAATTGTAATTTAGCCGTAATTATAGCTACCGTAAAAATGGAAGCAATGGTACCACATGTTAGTTATGTGGCATACCTTAAAATGATTTGAGTTTTAATTCATATATTTAATTATGTGTAAATTATATTAGCAAACAATACCTTACTATGCTGAACATGCAAAAGGTATATTGCAAATAAATAAATAAATACATGATTTTGACAGTTGGTGTTATTAAAATAGCACTTGTAATTTTTAAATATAGCATTACCTGTATTATGTACCCAGAGGCTGGAATAGGGAACTGAACTCCATTTATAGTGAAACTGATTGGTGGCAGGTTCTGTACGTTGTTACAATTTACCAGGAACTAAGAAGAGAGCATAAAAGGTTACAATTTTGCATTAATGGATGCATTTGCTCTTATGAATACCACTGTAGTTGGTTTTAAATATACTATTGCAAAATTCTTAATACACAAATCCAATGATAGCCCCACTAGACTAAAGATTTCATAAATAAAAATGTGAGTGGTTATTTATATGATATAAAGTCACCTCTCCATTTTGGCCCTGCTGAGCTCCGAGATTTTGTAGGAAGGTGCCCATATATTGTTGAGGGACGGTCAGAGGAGATGTTCCTGTATCAACAATAGCCTGGCAGCCTTGGCTACACCATCCTGTTGCTTGTCCATTGATTGAGAACCTACATGGTACAGGAATGATAATGACATTTAATTAATTGTTCTCTAAAGTATCCAAACAGCTGCAAAACTGTGAGAGTAAAATATAACTTGCTCTATAAAATGTGCGTTATGTATTGTAATAATAGTTATCCATAGCAGTATGTATCAACTGCTTCTGCTTAGGCTATATTTAAAATATCTATTACTTAATCATCTGCCAATAAAAGTCCCTGTTGATTTCTGCTCAGTTAGTAAATGCATGGAGCGGGGATGTATAAATGACTTACTCCTGAATGCCAATCTGCCAGTAAACTTCTTGAGTGACCGGAGCCCATTGTATTTGTCCAGAATACAAGCTGTTATCAACCCCGCCGAAGATCACCTCTCCTGACTGACTAAACACAGAAAAAGGAACAGGTAAACAAAATTATGTACAATTCTTTAAAATTACACATGTAAATAAAAGCATAATATCAAATCAAACCAATATTATTTGGAATTAGATGGTAAGTTATAAGAACATATACATGATTTAGGTTTTTTTTTCCAAAGAACATGGTAAGTAACAAGAGTATTACAGGGTACATAGTATAGCAGACAAAAACAAACAAATGAAACACTACCCACCTAGCTCCTACTTTTGGTATGAGCTTGGTGGGTAAGGGGAGGCTTGAGGAGTAGAAAGGCATGAACATTAGCTGGAGACTCCCCAAGTATTGGAGAAAGAAAGTAAATGTTTGGTGTGGTAGGTTGCTGCGGGAGAGGGATAAGGGAAGTAGGGTGGGCAGCAGGTTGCCAAGAATGCAGGCAGTGGGATTTAGAACTTGACTTGGGGACTAGGATGGGGGTGATCAGACTAAAAAGAAGAGGTCATCTCTATCACAAAAGTAGGAGGAAACTTTTTCCATGCTTGCAACAATCCAGATGTATTCAGAGAGGGCTGACATATGGGGTGGAAGTTTTCCAGGATTGGCAATGAGGCAATAACTAGCAGAAACTATATATGAGATGCAAGCTTATTTGAGTGTTTGTTGACAACAGAAAAGGGTGGACACAGGAGGAATGACCATGGGTCTTTTGGAATTGGTATAGAGAGAAAGGAAACTTAAAATGATGAACCTTATCCCACAATCAGGAAATCATAGGGCACATCCACCAGATGTGGGAAAAAGGTATTAGGCTGACCGCATTCCCTTCAACACAGAGGGGCATAAGGGGAATATGGAGGGGGGCCTAGTAGGGGTGAGGCACCATCTATAGTAGATTTTATATGCATTTTCTAGTCTTCCATGGGTCGTCGTCTGGGGGAACCAAGCCCCTGTTCCCACAGCTCTTATGCTTGTCTTGTGAGAAAATCAGCATGCAGAGACGGCCATATATGACACTAAGATCATACTTCTTCTGAGAGGAGAGGTGAGGCAGAGGGACTCAATCAGAGGGACATGCAGAGATGTTAGTGATAGGGAGAGATTGGAGGTAGTGACATAGTTGAATGTATCGAAAAGGATTGCGAGTGAGGTTGTAGAGCAGATCAGAGACAAAACGGACAACCAAAGGCTGCCAGGCTTTGCTGCGATAATCCAGGAGGAAAATATGGGTTAGGTCAGGGGGAAAATCCGGGTAATCCCAGAGTGGAGTAAGTGGAGAGAAATCGATATAGCTTGTTAATTTGTGTCTATTCCAGATGAAGAGATTTGAAGACATCGGAGAAGACAGAGAAACTTCGGTTAAGTGAGGGAGGCCCCAGACTTAAGCGAGGAATTAGAGGTAAGGGCTGTGTGATTTTAGGGCGATTAATTTAGAAAGAAGGCTTCAAGTTTTGTGGGTTTAAGTTTATAGTCTGATAGGCCTCAAGAAGCTAATAATACTAATATTTTGGAGTTAAAACAGTTATATATATACAGTCAGGTCCATAAATATTGGGGCATCGATACAATTCTCATATTTTGGGCTCTATACACCACCACAATGGATTTGAAATAAAACAAACAAGATGTGCTTTAACTGCAGACTTTCAGTTTTAATTTAAGGGTATTTACATCCAAATCAGGTGAACGGTGTAGGAATTACAAGGGTTTGTATATGTGCCTCCCACTTTTTAAGGGACCAAAAGTAATGGGACAATCGACTCAAAAGCTATTTCATGGACAAGTGTGGGCTATTCCCTCATTATTTCATCATCAATTAAGCTGGTAAAAGGTCTGGATTTGATTCTATATGTGACATTTGCATTTGGAATCTGTTGCTGTCGATTCTCAATATGAGATGCAAAGAGCTGTCACTATCAGTGTAGCAAGCCATCATTAGGCTGAAAAATCAAAAGAAACCCATCAGAGAGATACCAAAAACATTAGGTGTGGCCAAATCAACTGTTTTGAACATTCTTAAAAAGAAAGAATGCACCGGAGAGCTCAGCAACACCAAAAGACCCAGAAGACCATGGAGGTGGATGACAGAAGAATTTTTTCCCTGGTGAAGAAAAACCCCTTCACAACAGTTGGCCAAATCAAGAACACTCTCCAGGCGGTAGGTGTATATGTGTCAAAGTCAACAATCAAGAGAAAACTTCACAATAGTGAATTTAGAGGGTTCACCACAAGATGTAAACCATTGGTGAGCCACAAAAACAGGAAGACCAGATTAGAGTTTGCCAAACAACATCTAAAAAAGCCATCATAGTTCTGGAACAACATCCTATAGACAGATGAGACAAAGATCAACTTGTACCAGAGTGATGGGAAGAGAAGAGTATGGAGAAGGAAAGAACCTGCTCCTGATCCAAAACATACCACCTCATCAGTGAAGCATGGTGGTGGTAGTGTCATGGTGTGGGCATGTATGGCTGCCAATGTAACTGGTTCCCTTGTATTTATTGATGATGTGACTGCTGACAAAAGCAGCAGGATGAATTCTGAAGTGTTTTGGGCAATATTATCTGCTCATATTCAGTCAAATGCTTCAGAACTAATTGGATGGCGCTTCACAGTGCAGATGGACAATGACCCAAAGCATACTGCAAAAGCAACCAAAGAGTTTTTTAAGGCTAAAAAGTGGAATGTTATGCAATGGCCAAGTCAATCACCTGACCTGA
>WWET01001169.1:208712-237945 GCA_011038615.1 Limnodynastes dumerilii
AGCAGGTACTTTACTATGGGAGTGTTAGGGGCGTGTATGTTTATTCGCACGGTCGAACGTACGCATTCGCTCGCCGTGCGAATTTTCGTAACGCTGGATCAGGCCCAATGATACCAAAACAACAGAATGACTTATTTTATCTATTTTAATAGGCTGAATGTTTACTAGAAGATCGTAATTCAAGAAAGCAAATAGTCTGAAATCTAGGGGAACAAAGCAATCTGTCTATCCCATTTCAAAATATCTTTAGCAAATAATGATGACACATGGGGCCTGATCCAGAGGTACGATGTAGCGCTGAGCGTACTAACGCTCAGCATTACATCGCTGACTCCCCCTGGCACTCCCCCTGTGCGGGCGTATGGCCCCTTCCTTACGCTGGCTGAAGGCTACCCTAACTTCAGCTGGCGTAAGGAAGGGCCCATACGCTTGCACAGGAGCGTTTGGCCGCTTAGCATGCCCCTCCACCCTCATTTACTTATCTCCCCCCGCCCACCAGCACTAACGTGAGCGTAGGGACGCTGGAGGATGGCGCTGCTACGGATGCCCGATCCACATCAACATCAACATCTGCCCGGCGCATGCACAGATCGGCTGCAAAGCCGATCTTACGCTTACGCCCGTCGTCCGAGCAACGGCGGGCGTTACTCTGGATCAGGCCCATTAATCCGTCACCTCAGTAATGCGGCCAAAGCTTTAATACCCCTACACTGGAAATCCCCTAATCCGCCCACCATACAGGAATGGCTTGCAAGAATAATTTTCTATATGGAAATGGATGATATAACTTCTGATCCAGGTCAAGGGTGTGAAAGATTCAGGGATACCTGGTTTTGTTGGATAGAATTTCAGGCCTCTGACAAATATAGGGATTTGCTTAACTCACGTCTCCAGATGCACCCCCCCTCCCAACTCATAACACAAGACCACTAACATAAATTATACCCAACCTTCCTAAAGCCTAGACCGATAGGAGATGTGGCAAACCCTTTGTTTGCTACTTCTTCGCTCTATGTGCTGGGTACCACTGGAAAACCCACTAACCATCCCGATTATATCTACAAAGTGGCTCTTGCTGGATTCCCATCCCCCCGAACCCCCCCCCTTCCGCACCTTTCCCCAAGTTTTATGTACAATATATCAAGGAGTCACATCCCACTATATTGTTAATGTTAACACAGATCTAACTCTTTAATGCGCCAAAAGATCGATAATGGAGCTTGTCTTCCGCCTGTTCAATATTGTTATTTGTAGAACAGTAAACATGAACTTTCTCATAAGTCAGTAAAACTACATTTTGGGGTTTTGTGAAATAAAACACAGTAAAGGTTTGAAAGCAGAGTCGTAGCTAGAAATTTTAGCCACAGGAGCAAAAAGAGAAAATGGCGTCCACTGCCCTGAATTAGTATAACCTGTTTAACATTAATTGAAGTTTCTGCCGCCCCACTTTGACTTTGCGCTCTGGGCGACCGCCCCTACCGCACATCCCTAAATACGGCCCTGTTTCTGTGCTAGCTCCTATTTTCTGCCTGTTCTGAGCATGCGCAGTGCGAAATTCCGCTACACTTCGGTCTAAAAAAAAAAGATGGATGCGTAACTCTGGACCAGCTTGATAATTTAGAAATAAAGCATACCTGAGAATATCAATTTATGTCTAAAACTATACATTTAGCACCACATACTAAGACGATACATGGTAATTAAACATTTCTATTTCTTTACAAAAAAAAGCTTACAAAATTAACGTTCACTATTAAGGTAGGTATGAAAGTGTCTTATATGAGCTGGCTGCAATTAATGGAGAAAAAAAAGTAATAAAATACTATACAGTAGATTATTATATGGCATATTATATTGTCATTTATTGTCCATTTTTTTGACTATACATTATATGGCTGGCACTCACCTTACCAGCCCCTCTGCCAGCTGGAGGCAGATAAAAGTAAACACCACCCACTTCATGTTTTTCGTATCTCCAATCTTAGGTAGACTTAGTTTGATCGTTTACAATGTCTTTTATAGTAGTAGGACTGTCCTCCGCTGTCCTTGCCCTCCTCTTTTTACCAATCAAACACCAGATCTGTCTGATGAAAGTTTTCCATAAAAGCTTTCAATTGATTTACTTGATAACATTAAGGAAACAATAGTTGGCAGCCAGTTATCAGCCATGCTTTCTATTCACCTTGAATTTTTATTTATGCTTATCCTTGGTGGGAGAAATTACAGTTATATGTCTATGTGTAACAGTATAACTTGTTGAAACTGATTGAAATCTTTTGTCAATTCAAATTATTCTCTATATAGTGGAAGATATTCCATGTTCCACTTGTTCAAGCAGGGTCATGTTTACCGTCTACCTTTATCTAACTTTTTAATTATGTTATGTATCCTCTAAAAGTGCTGTCTTATATATTATATATCAGAGATGTACTGATTACACTGTTAAAGTTGGGGTATACCTGAAGAAAAAAAATGGTCTATTTCCCAAATGGATAGTCCTATAGTCCGATAAAATAGTAGTTTCCTGTTTGTATCTTTTTCCTTTTTTTATCCTTTATAATGTAATATAGCCCCCATAACTAATAAATGGCTCATGTGTTAATTCAGAGAGATTGATTATCACCACTCCCATTCTCACATCCAGGGGGCTGCCTTTAGTTTGCTGTCTCAGTTGCATTTAAATTTCCATAAGTACAGAAGTTCAGATGGGTATGCAATAAAACGCCCACTTCCAAACTCACACCAGCCGCTCTGTTGAAAATGTCATTGCACTTAACTTTGTATGCGTTTCGAACATTAGGACAGTTTTGTTTGTATGCTTAGTGTAGAAAAGTAGCTGTAATCTGACAGAAATTCTGAAGTTAGGAAGTATATGGAAGGATTTGGTCCTTTATGTCTAAGGAGAAGTTGTTGATATGTTGATAAGTTGCTGATTCACAGATAAGAAGGAAATAAGTACACGTGGATTCGCAAAAATACACACCTAAGTGGCAAGGCTACTCCCATGAGACTCCCCTTGATCTTATGGATCTTTACTGACTTCCACCTCCATAGGGCTATCTTAACTCTTCGTGTGTATCTGTGCTGATTTTGCTAAAGTACGTCCCCGGGGGGATTCCCCGCTACGATGGCTGTCTCTATGAAGTACAAATAGTCGAAAGTTCTTCATCTTATGTTTGTGGAAGGGGAAGGTTAGGGTTAGGATCAGACTGCGGGGAAGGGAGGGTTAGGGTAATAGAAGGGGAAGGTTAGGTTAAGGATTAGGGAAAGGGTTGGGGATACTTACCTTTCGGAGCACTGTGTTCAGTGCTCCAGGGATCGATTGCTTTGCCTCTTCGAAACAGAAGCAATCGATTCCAATTATCGAAATAGGACCATTTGCAACGGCACATTTAGTATGCAATCTCTACAAAATCTCAAATAACCAGAACTAGACGTAACTATAACCACTAATGAGTAATGATACTCCTGCCATAATGAAAACCAGGATAGTTAGCTCAATGCTAGTGCTCTTCTGACCCTCCTGGGTTGTGGGAGCTGGGATAAGCAACATGTATCTACTGAGTAAAATATAAGCCACCAGTGTGGCTGTAATGATGTAATGGATTAGGCCCTGAATTTTATATGATATTATAGACTTTTATCTCAAAATAGGACAATAAACGGGTTAAGATAGTAAAACAAATGTGGTCTATTTGCTAATATCTCTGTCCTCATGGAAAAAATTTGTGCAAATTCAACTGGGCAATTGCAGCTAGGTAGACAAAAACAGGGACTGGGGTAGATTATTTTACTTGCAGCATCTCTTCTACTTATTTGTAAAACAAAATATGGACATAAGTACAGCAATATTTGATGCAGTGTTAGCATTATTTTAAAATACTACAAAACTTATCTTTATATTTTATAAATGCATCATACGGGAGGAAAAAGAATTCCTTTACCATCATTAAAGCTGGCCATACACTAGAGTGATTATCGGCCTGATCACCCAATTATCGGGTGATCGGGCAAATAATCGCTCTAGGGCCCAGATCAGTTTTAGAAACATTTTAGATAAAGCACTAGAAACGCTCTGGTGCGATTGTTTGATCTTTCAACGTGTTTGATTTAAATCGATAGAAAGCTCCCGATATTCTAAGGGAGCCAATCAGCAAGCTGAATGACTCCCTATCCTTCAAAGCTGCTGCTGTATATCTATGTACAAAGCTGCTCTGACAGCTTTGCAGGTATACTTTAAAGCTGTCAGAACAGCATAGTACATAGATATGCCGCAGCGGCTATTGCAGGGAGTAATACAGACAGGGATCAGCTGAATCTGCACTGTTTGAAGCGCGGCTTCGGCTGATCATGGTCTGTGCTACTGCCTGCAATAGCTGCTGCTGCATATCTATGGACTATGCTGCTCTAACAGCTTTAAAGTATACCTGCAAAGCTGTCAGAGCAACTTTGTACATAGTTCTAAAGCAGCAGCAGCAACATAGAGAGCCCTGTCCCCCCCCCCCCCCCCCTTCTGTGTTCTTATCTTCCCCGTTATCTGGCCCCTCTTACTTCCAACCAGGGGTCAGATTTACTAAGCTGTGGATTTGCAAAAGTGGAGGTGCTATAGCAACCGATCAGAGTCTAGCTCTCACTTTCTTTTTACATAATAGAGAATCGAGAATGTCAGCTAAAATCTGATTGGTTGCTATGGGCAACATCTCCACTTTTCCAAACCCGCAGCTTAGTAAATCTGGCTCCCATTCTTTAAGTGCCTCCCTTCTGTTAGGATTTTCGGTCCCAGCAGGAGAGGTGTGTGGTGCCGATAACGGGACATTTCCCGCTAGGGAAATGTCCCGTTTATCGGCCCAACCCCTGCTGGGACCGATAATCGTCCTAGTGTATGCCCAGCTTTAGAAGACTAGGGCTTCACTATAGTAATTTTCACATATAATTTTACTTGATACATTTGTAATTAGATATATCTGTATATTTTAGTTGTTCTGCTTTAGGAACACATATGTTTAATATGCTTCTTAATAACTGTCTGTTTTGTACAAGCTTTTGAGCTATTTCAGTTTGCATGTCTCTTCTATGTTGTGTAATTGTCTCACACAGTGGCATTAAACTCCATTATAGCTATTATTATAGGCCATGATCTTCTGTCTTATTCTAAAGAACAACTTTTTTCCTCATAAATTTGCTATTTCTCCTGTAGTTTCTCTCCTGCAATTTACGGTTAAACATTGAACACAAGAACGGTGTCATCCCTTGTTCTCACTATTACTTTCAATATTATATATTGTATATGCAGTGTCTCCATATCAATATTCCAATTCTGGTGGGACAGTCCTTATTAAATGTCATTGGGCTGGATCCAGACCTTGTTAAGTGCATTAACTTAGTTACTCCTGGGCTAAACCATGTTGAATTCAGGGGGAGTCAAGTTAATTGTATACTTTGCATACAGGGATATATCTTTAAATTGCTTACTGCACACAGATACTGACCAGCTTTACTATCACACTGTTATATAGACTTTGGATAGGAAACATCACCTCTCTACTCTAAAACTGTTTGCAGCCGATGAAATATGACTCCCCTGCGATCAACATGGTTTAGCCCAGGTGTAACTAAGTTCATGCACTTAAGAAGGTCTGGATCCAGCCCAATGTGATTAAGTAATTACTGCTCAATTTCTATGCCTTCCCACCTACCTTATGTATATGACATAAGCAAAGAACCCCACCACAGCCTGCTATTGAAAACACTTCCATTTCAGAAGTCTGGATCTGTAGTATCAAGTTCCATAATGGAAGTGCATTATGCGCACATACTCATTTCTTGTGAGACTGTTTTGAGGACGCCTGGATCTTCTATCCTGATCTGGACAGTCGTGTGCACAGCAATTGTTACCAGAGAGTTGGTTGTTAATGGGCTTCCTTGTGTTATCAAAGTGATTTAAACACCTTCAAGTTTGGTTACCACCACCTTTTCTGGATCGCTGGGAGGTAATGTATGGTGCTATGACACACTAGTGGAGGTATAACTGTAACAGTGAAATCAGTGCTATGAAGTCAGCTGGTGTCAGATATATTTAAAAAGGTGTCTGCAAAAAACAAAGAAAAACAACAACCCACCAGTGGGAGACTTTCTGGGTTATATTGAATATAAATAAATATATTCTAATTACATCAAATGATAAAATCATATTAAAATAAGCAACTATTTTGCCTGAAGAAATCTGCATTCTATTGTAAAATATGTTAGGATAAAATTAACTAACCCACCCTTTTTCTTTGAATGGTACTCTAAAGGGCTCTGGGATACTGCACACAACTCTTATGTGTCATAAATTGTACCTTAACAAAATTTTTCAAAATGAATGGACTGGTCAAATTTCATTGGTCTGGTTACAGCTCAGTTGGAAAACCACCACCAAAAATGATATTGTTTTCTAATTATTCACATACTACTTGCACCCGCAAATTTCTGTAGGAGATTTTAATTGGAAAGTGATTATTGTTGGTCAGAACAAGGGCTACAGTGTGGAAGTCTCCTGCTGACCTTCACTTTATGTGTCAATATTTGTAGCAGCAGCATTCACATCTTGCCAGGAACATGTATTAAGATTAGAGCCAAGTTTTGGTGAGGCCAAAGGTGAGTGATAACATCTCAATTAAACCATAAATGATTTCCTTTTGATCACAGACAAAACATTTGCCACAGGTCACCTCTGGCTTAATCAAGAAATAGTATTACAAAAGCAAATATTTTACTGGTAGAAGAACATGTACCTATTTAGGGAACATATACAACTTCTTACTTATTGAACATTTTTATGTAAATGTGTTTTATATGAAAATATATTCAATAATATATAGATTTTACATGTATATTTATTTATTATCAGGTTTTTATTTAGCATCGTCATATTAAATATTGCTTTACAATTTTAACAATCCTTATAATATGACTGGGTATAAACAAACTAAGAGGGGCCTGTCTGCAGGCTTACAGTTTGTATGACAATTGGAATTGATACTTATCACATATTGGATCAGACAGGTTGTGTGATGAAAGTGCTCAGTGCTATATTATTCAGTCACACAGCTAATTCTAAAAAAGAAAATATCAGGTCTATGACTATTAATTTGGATGTTTTTGTGATGGGGAAGTTAAAGAGTTTTAAAAAGAGTGTTTTAAATGTGGGTCATCAAATTGTATTACCTTTCAACATATTTTACTTAATAAGAAAAAGATTACAGTTCCCTTAATGGAAATAGCGTGGAAAGTTAATAGTTTTATTAGTTTTAATAAATGTTACGAGCCGCAGCACTCACGCAGCGGCTCGCGGTGTGTGATTCTGGCGCTCGCACCGGGATCCACACTATCTTTGGTGGCAGTGGCACGTGTCCTGGTTGCTAGGCAGCTAGGACGCTTACCTGATCTTCGCGCCTGCTGCGGCACTCAGTAGTGGTTCCTGTGGCTCCCTCTCTCTTCACGCCTGTCATGGCACTTTCCTAATCACTCCAGCTGCCTCTTCCTCTCCAGCCACTTATCGTTGCAGGGGGCTGGTCCAGTCTTCCTGTCCTGATTGGCCAGTCCCCCTGTAAATAGTCAGCACTTCCTTCCCTCCAGTGCTGGTTATATCGTCCTTTATGTGCCCCAGTCTTTTCTGCCTTATGCTTCTGCCTTTGCTCTTTTGCCCTTAGCTCTTGTTTCCTAGCTCCCCTCCTTTGATCTCTTAGCCCTCTTGCTCCTTGTATATTTTCTGTGCCTATTGCTTTCTTGAGTGCCTTCCAGTCCAGCCCAGTTCCTTGTCGTTAACCCATTGTTTGCCTTCCCTCTCTCCTTGGTGTTCCCTCCTAGTGTGAAATCCTTACTCTCTCCCGTGTGCCTGTAATTGTCACCCCTCCGGGATTCCACTGTGTGGCTGCGTGAGTGTCTTTCCCTTTGGTCCATTGTTTTGGTTCTGTGTTTTGTGTAGTTCATCAGGTCAGTCCCGTCTGACTTTGTCTGTTTCCGCTTTCTGCTCTACCTGTTCCTCTGTTATCCTTTACGTATTTTCCCTCTTCTATGAGTTTGGATCTGGGGACCACGAGCTGTTGTTGGGGTGCAGCCAATTCCATCCCTACCATTAGGTGCCCTGGTGAACACCACCTGATAACAAAGACTCTGCGCCTTGGTAACCACTCTTATAACTTTCACCCTTCCTCTTAACATTATAACCAGCCCAATATATTGGGCTCTCACTCCCAATGGACCCTTTGAATCCAAGCCCCGCCAAGGTCCTAGCCAACCAGATCCAAGCCGTTTCCCAGGTACTCCAAGGCCTGTCTTGCTGCCCACAAAGCTGCTACCCAAGCTGTTCAGGAACCTCAGCAGCGCACAGTCAAGGAGCCCAAGCTTAACCTCCCGCACCGGTTCTCGGGGGATCGCAAGACTTTCCAAAAGTTCTATTTCACTTGCGTCTCGTCTCATCTGGTTCGGAGGAACAACAAGTCGGAATCGTGATTTCCCTTCTGGAAGGAGTCCCTCAGTCATGGGTGCTCTGACTGCCAACAGGGGACCCAGCGCTTCTCTCTGTTGATGCCTTCTTTAAAGCCCTAGGACTTCTGTACGATGACCCTGATCATGTGGCCTCTGCTGAATCTCTTCGTAACCTGCATCAGGGCCGACGCTCAGCGGAGGAATACAGCGCTGATTTTAGGAGGTGGTCGGTCGACAGCCAGTGGAATGACCCTGCACTCCGTAGCCAGTACCAGCTGGGTCTTTCTGACCAAGTCAAGGACATCTTGGTCCAGTATTCCGCTCCAGAGTCCTTTTAGAAATTCATGCACCTAGCAATCCGGATAAACCGACGCTTCAAAGAGAGGCATCAGGAGAAGGACTCTGTCTCTGCTTCAATTCCTACCCCTGCCTGGTTACCTACACAACCATTGACTAGGTACACTGAGGAGCCCATGCAACTGGGTGCTGTCCATCTGCCCAAAGAAGAGAGGGATCAGCGCTGAGTCTCCGGTCTTTGTCTGTATTGTGGCCTCATTTCCTACGTGACTGCCCTACCCGTCCAGTAAAAGACAAAACCTAGACGTCGTGGAAAAGGTACATCTAGGCTCTCAGATCTTCTCTTCCACCAATGCCCTCATGCTTCCAGCCGCACTCTCGTTTAAAGGGAATGCTTTCCTGGATAGTGGTGCGGCTGGCAATTTTCTGGACATCTCCTTTGCCAAGTCTCTGGATATTCCGTTCCTGCAAATCAAGTCTCCTCTCACTGTCTGTGGATTTGATGGGAAACCAGTGTCTGTCGGTAGAGTCTCGCTCTCCACGCCGTCTCTTCTTCTCACCGTGGGTGCTCTTCATGTGAAAGAATTGCCTCTATTTCTAATTCATTGTCCTGCTCTCCTCTCATTCTGGGCCATCCCTGGCTTCGCCTCCACAATCCTCACGTCAATTGGACCAAGGGCAACATCGTCACCTGGAGTGATTTCTGTTCTGTCCATTGTCTTCGGCTCCCCCTTCATGGTCAACTTCCACTCGATGTGCTCCCAGGCATTCCGGAACACTACTCTGACTTTTTTGATGTTTTTTCTAAAGGTTCAGCCAACGTTCTGCCTCCCCATCGAAGCTATGACTGCTCTATTGAACTTCTGCCTGATACTAAATTCCCCAAGAATAGACTGTACTCGTTATCTCGTCCTGAGACCAAAGCCATGGAGGATTATGTAAAGGAAAATCTTGCTTAAGGATTTATCCGTCCTTCTAAATCTCCACTGGGAGCGGGTTTTTTCTTTGTTGAAAAGAAAGATGGTACTCTATGTCCTTGTATTGACTACAGGTCCCTTAACAAGATCTCCATTGAGAACACCTACCCGTTACCTCTCATTTCTGTATTATTTGACCAACTTAGAGAAGCTGTTGTTTTTTCTAAAATTGACCTTCGTGGAGCTTGTAACCTCATACATATTAAGGAAGGTGATGAGTGGAAGACTGCCTTTAATACATTGTCCGGCCACTATGAATATTTAGTTATGCCGTTTGGATTGAGTAATGCTCCAGCAGTTTTCCAAGATCTGATAAATGATGTCATGCGTGAGTTTCTGGGAAGGTTTGTCATCGTGTATCTTGATGACATTCTTATCTACTCCCGTTCCCTGTCTGAGCATCGTCAACACGTTAGATCTGTCCTGCAAAAGCTCCATGAGAACTCCCTCTACGCTAAGTTAGAAAAATGTGAGTTTGAGGTTCCTAAGGTGGCCTTTCTGGGGTTTATTATCTCCTCCTCCAGCTTCAAGATGGACCCTAGTAAAGTCAAGTCCATTCTGGATTGGGTTCGACCCACCAATCTTAAAGCCATCCAACGTTTCCTGGGATTTGCTTATTTTCTTAGATTAATTTGTGGATTCTCTCTATTAGTCTCACCTATCTCTGCTCTTACTAAGAAAGGGGCTGATACCAACATTTGGCCTCCACAAGCTCTAGAAGCATTTCCTGCCCTAAAACAAGCCTTCGTTTCTGCCCAGTTTTCCGTCATCCTAATCCTGAACTACCTTTTATTGTGGAAATGGATGCCTCCGATGTTGGGGCTGGAGCCTTCCTTTCACAAGTGGACCTGGTTGATGGTCAATTGCACCCGTGTGCCTTCATGTCCTGGAAGTTCTCTGATCCTGAGGTTAATTAAACTATGAACTTCTTGCTATCAAGTGGGCCTTTGAGGAATGGAGGCATTGGCTTGAGGGCTCTCTTCATCCTATCAAGGTCTTCACAGATCATAAGAACTTGGAGTATATTCAATCTGCCAAGAGGTTAAATTCTCGTCAAGCTCGTTGGGCCTTATTCTTCACTTGTTTTAATTTCTCCATCACTTTTTGACCTGGCTCAAAGAATCTCAAGGCCGATGCCTTATCCCGCAGTTTTTTGGATACTCATGCCTTCAAGTCGGTTCCTCTTCTCAGTATTCCTTCCTCATCTATCCTTGTTGGACTCTCTCAAGATCTGTTCTTCCAGTTCTGTGGTCTTCAGAATCAAGCTCCACACGAGACACCACCTAACCTGCTCTTCATTCCCTCTGCTCTTAGAAGATCAGTTCTTCTTGAATTTCATTCTTACAAGACAGCTGGACATCCTGGTATTTCCAAGACTAAGAAACTCCTCTCTCAGCATGTCTGGTGGCCTTCCTGGGCAAAAGATGTTATCGAGTTTGTTTCCGCTTGTAAGACTTGCGCGCAGAATAAAGTTCCTCGTCACTCACCCTCTGGTCTGCTGCTCCCCTTGCCCGCTCAGTCCAGGCCTTGGACCCATATCTCCATGGATTTCATCACCGACCTACCCAATTCATCAGGATATAACACCATATGGGTAGTAGTTGACCGTTTTTAAAAAATGGCTCACTTTACTCCTCTTACTAAATTACCCTGTGCCAGGACTATTGCTTCCTTGTTTGTTCAACATATCGTCAGGCTCCATGGACTGCCTTCTGACATTGTTTCAGACCAGAGAGTTCAATTTGTTGCTCGTTTTTGGCGTTCTTTCTGCTCATCACTTGGCATCAACATCAGCCTCTCTTCTCCCTATCATCCTCAATCTAACGGTCAGACTGAACGGGTCAACCAATCTCTGGAACAATTTATTCGCTGTTTCATCTACAAATTTCATGAAAATTGGATGGAATGTCTTCCATTGGCAGAGTTCGCCTATAATAATGCCAATCATGCCTCCACTGGTGTGTCTCCTTTTTTCTGTGTGTTTGGTCTTCATCCTCGGGCCAATTCCTTTCAGGATATATCTTCAACTGCTATTAGCCCTCACAGAAATTCATGCCTGTTCAGGTCCGTCTGGAGAAAGGTCATCAAATCTTCATCCCTTCAGTGTAAAAGATTTTTTGATCAGCATCGTAAGGCTTCGTCCTTCAAGGTTGGGCAATGGGTGTGGCTATCTACCTGCAATATTCGGATTCGTCAACATTCCAAGAAATTAGGTCCTAGATTAATCGGTCCCTATCAAATCATCCGTAAAATCAATCCAGTCAGCTATAGGTTAAATATGCCCCATAGTCTTCGCATTCCCAGCACTCTTTTCAAACCAGTTTTTTTTTCTCACAAATTGCCTTCCGATTCTTTCAAGAAACCCCCCTCTATTCTGGTGAACGGTCAGCAAGAATTTGTTATTGACACCAATCTGTGGGCCAAGTGGGTACAAGACCAACTTAATTTTCTCATACACTGGAAGGGCTATGGTCCTGATGAAAGGTCTTGGGTGCCTGCCAGAGAGGTCCATGCTGAAAGACTTAAGAAAGATTGCTACAAGAAATTTCCCTGGAAACCTAGGCTGAGGGGTTCCTTAACCCCCCCCCCCCCCCCCGGGGGGGGGGGGGGGGCCCCCCCCCCGTCAGGGGGGGTAATGCTACGAGCCGCTGTGCTCACACAGCGGCTCACGGTGTGTGATCCCGGCGCTTTCCTAGCACCAGGATCCACACTATCTTTGGTGGCAGCAGCACGTGTCCTGGTTGCTATGCAGCCAGGACGCATACCTTATCTTCGCGCCCGCTTCAGCGCTCAGTAGTGGTTCCTGCGGTTAACTCGTCCTGGTTTCTAGGCAACCAGGATGCTCCCCCTCTCTTCGCGCCTGTCACGGCGCTTTCCTAATCACACCAGCTGCCTTTCCTCTCCAGCCACTTATCATTGCAGGGGGCTGGTCCAGTCTTCCTGTCTTGATTGGTCAGTCCCTCTGTAAATAGTCAGCACTTCCTTCCCTCCAGTGCTGGTTATATCGGGCCGTATGCAGAGCTCCGGCCGCATTGCATATGTCTTAAAGACCGTGTATATGCAATCTACGTTGCAACAAGTAACGTAAATGTCGTAACAAAATTACTGCGCATGCACAGTAGCTCATATTGGAAAGCTCTGCATACGGCCCATTGTCCTTAGGTGCCCCAGTCTTTTCTGCCTTGTGCTACTGCCTTTGCTCTTTTGCCCTTAGCTCTTGTCTTCTAGCTCCCCTCCTTTGATCTCTTAGTCCTCTTGCTCCTTGTATATTTTCTGTGCCTATTGCTTTCTTGTGTGCCCTTCCAGTCCAGCTCAGTTCCTCGCGGTTAATTCATTGTTTGCCTTCCCTCTATTCCTCTCTCCCTGGTGTTCCCTCCTAGTGTGAAATCCTTGCTCTCTCCCGTGTGCCTGTAATTGTCACCCCTCCGGGGTTCTGCTGTGTGGCTGCGTGGGTGCGAGTTCTGGTGAGTCCTGTCTGTTCAGTCTGTCTTTATGATTCATTTCTTTGGTTCTGTGTTTTGTGTAGTTTGCCACAAGTCAGTCCCTTCTGACTTTGTCTGTTCCTGCTTTCTGCTCTACCTGTTCCTCTGTTATCCTTTACATATTTTTCCTCTTCTACGAGTTTGGTTCTGGGGGCCGCGACCTGTTGTTGGGACGCAGCCAATTCCATCCCCACCATTAGGGGCCCTGGTGAACACCACCTGATAACAAAGACTCCACGCCCTGGTAACCACTCCCGTAACTTTCTCCCTTCCTATTAACAATAAAATTTTGTTTTAACTTTTCTGCAGTTGTCCTTTTGTATATGTAAGTAGATCTACACAAAGACAAGATTTATGGAGCACAGATGAAATGTTATTAAAAAAAAATGTACTAAGCACAGTGTATTATGCCACTTTTTGGAAAAACGTGGTGGGGATTGCATTATTTAGGATTAAGTTTATATTTCCAATTTATAGAGAAGTTGACTGGTTTAGAACGTTATGGACCATAATCACAAGTCAGAATGAGTTAGGTACAGCAGTATCTGCATCTATCTCACCTGACCTGCCCCACAACCCACCTCCGTTTTTAGGATCCTTATGACAATTCCTTAAGTAACTGGAGATCCCTTCCCCACGCCCTCACCGCCTAATTTAAATTCCTCCCCCAACCCACTTTTCTAAAAAAAGGACACAGACTGCCATGGCACGCCTCCTCCTTCTTAAATATCTACGTGTGGTCTCTAAAGACTGCATGTAGTCAATCAATCGGGTAGATCCAGAACTACGTCTGCTGTACGTTTACTCGCGTAGCGTATTTTCGCATGCGTAACTTCTATACACTCCCCTAGGCACACCCCTTGAATGTACATATTTTGTCAAGATACGCTTTTCAAACCCTAACTTAACTTTTGCCAACGTAACCGCAGTGATCCGCTCACGTACGTATGGGCAACACGTATTTACGCAGCTAAGCACGCCCATACTGTACACTTTAAATACAAACCCCCGCCTACTTAACGTATTTCAGACGTAATTTGGACTCACGTAAAATTGGCACGCCCACACGTAAGTATTTACGTGACACTTATGTGAATGGCCCATACTTTCACAATCACACTACGTTACTGAGCGTATTTTCAATGGTGCACATGCGCAGTACTTACCAAAAGGCGATTTTACATCTCCGCCACGCGTAAATTCACTCACATGTGGTGTTCTGGATCTGGGCCAATGTACCTAAATGGTGTGTAGATTGCATAAATGACCTACTACCTATGCGTGGTAGGTCATTTCTTAAAAGACCGTTCTTAAGAGCTTCTTAATCTTGAACACGGAATTATGTGTGCAATCAGCACATTGGATCCATATGTTAACTTTAGTTCAGAATAGTCTCATTGAGAGTGGAAATGAATTCTATTCTTTGATGTGTGCTTCATTTTTGTTTTGGGATCTTTGTTACTACTACTGCCATTAGTGTTTTCTTATCATTGTGCATTTTGACCACATTTATATTGTACTGTCCTTTTAAATTAAAATGTTTTAATGTTTTTTTCACGTTTTACAGTTCTACAGCAGCATAATTAGCATCTCCAATTTCTCCCACCTCCCATGTGAGTGGGGCAGGTGCCAGTAGGTGGACATTTTCACAGTGAATCCATCTGAATCCCTTGCCATTTGTCTGCATTATTTATATGGTATATATTGTCTTTTATTTTAATTTTTTGGTGTATAGTGTGTTTTTTTTATTTATTGTTCTGTAATAAATTGTGCTTTCAGAAGTTTTAAATGGTTGTGGACAGGGTCGGCAGAACCCGGTAAGCGGTGTAAGCGCTACCACCCCCCACTGGTCACAGCGGCGCCGCCATATAAATAAAGGAAAATAACTCTTTTTTTTTAAAGATATACTTACCTAATATGGCGGCGCCTGGGACCCAGCATCCTCCACTCTCCTCATTCCTCCTCACTGAATGTCGGGTGTGACGTCATCACGTCCGACATTTTCAGTAAAGAGCGCACAGAGAGGAGCCTGAAGACTCAAAGAGAGGAGGACGCAAATGGGGACTTCTACTCTCTCTATTTTTTAAGGGTCTTATGTGCCACAGCTATCTTTTACATATTTTTATTGCTTTTTGGAGTTGGTAAAGTGTCAAAGGTCTCTAACTTTGTGTCAGTGCAGCCAACCACAATCAGTTAACCAGTTATACACACATATACCATGGCATACTCCTTGAGGAAGGAGCTATAATGCTACCAAATAGCTGTTGGGGACATCACACTCTGGGCCCTATGTTGTTGTGTTCATGGTATACATTATGGGCCTGATCCAGAGCTACGATGGTACACTGAGCGGTCCAACGCTCAGCGTACCATCGCTTCACTCCCCCGACACTCCCCCTTGCCCCAGCGTATTAACACTCGCTTACGCCGGCTGAAGGCTACCCTAACTTCAGCCGGCGTAAGTGACTGTTAATACGCTGGGACGGCGGCGTTGCTATGCTAACGCTGCCCTCCCAGCCTCATTACCCTCCCTCTAGCCGCCTACCTGCACTAACTACAGCGTAGTAGCAGAGGGGAACGCCCTCTCCAGTGTTACTACACTGCTGCTATGGATGCCCGATCCACGATCAGGCATTTCCGCAGCTACGCTGGGCAACATCTGCCCGGCGTATGCGCAGATCAGCTTTTAAGCCAATCTTACCCTGCTGGCTGGCGTATTAACGTCAGCCAGCGTAGGTCTGGATCAGGCCCTATTTAATATATTTGAACTATACATTATTGAGAGATTATTTTCCCATGCCACTCTGCCTTGATTGACTACGTGTGATCCCTGCTGTTCATCACTGTGATATGCAATTTTTTGTCACCACATTCTTTTTTTTTTTTTATATTTTGTACCTATTTAATTTGGTGTGTGGGCTTTTGTCAGGATTTTTTCTTGATTGGGTTTATCTACATTTTTTGGGGGTTTGCATCCATGTGTTGCCAAAGTTTAACCCTAAGCTTCCCGTTCAGCCGTAATCCTAACTTTTCAGTTCTTGAACCCCAGCCCTAACCCTGCATGTTCCACAGCCTAACCCTAACCTTCCCCTTAAGCCCTAAACCAAACCTTAGCCTGCTACAGCCTGTCGCTTTGGGGAGCGGGTCAAAGTAGTCACCGAATCCCAACGGCAATTTTCTATTTGCCGAGCATTTCAACAATGACACAGCCCCTTGTATAAGACACTAGAATATTAAAGGAATAAAGGTAATAATTCACAGTTTTTGTCTTACGTACGTTGTTTTAAGAATTGAGTTACTACGCTATCTACGTACCATTTCTGTATGTAAATTGTATAAGTGCGGTCTTTAGACGTAAGATGAAAACTACGTAACTGTGAATCCGGACAATTATTATTATTATTATTCTGGTTAGTTTTTAATTGACTATATAGCTTAAATAGTACTAAGTGATAACATTTATAATGAACAGAAACACATTAAACAATGTTATTTTCTTTTTATTGGTTCTTTATGCTGTTCATTAAACACATCAGTGATGCTTCAGCCTTTGAAGTTTGTGAATTCTACTGAGTATATGATAGAATTTGTAGTTGTGTATATGAGATACACTTATAGGCAATTTTTAGTATATATTTTCAGTTAGGGTACCCAGAGGGTTTATCCATAATATATGGTGAGTAAAAGTAACCTGGCATTTACAAATGCAACTTTCTTTATTAGGAAAATGTTTCACATAACAATGAAATGTTTGGGCCATAGTAGTTATATACTTATATTTTACATTATATGGTATTACCATGTATGTGCCCTAATACTGTGCAGTTTTGTTTAATTTATATGTGTTTAGATTGGCAACACAGAGTAAAATGTAATAACACAACTGCATTATGTTTGGCTTATTTAATGATGCATTTCCTTAAGGTCTCTACAGTTTTTAGGCCATTGCTGCAAAGCCAACTTGGTTGTTACCAAAGTCATAGACAGAATAATACTGCCGCAGAAACACGTCTCCCAGAATCCAAAGGGGCTGACCATTCCTGGAAGGTAGATATGTTGACTCAAATCCAACAACACAATATCCATTGATCTGTAATAAAGGAGGAGATATGAAGTTTGTAAGTCTAGAGGGCAGGTGCCCATTGCTTTAGTTATACTTATCTTCAGTTATTGAAAGGAGAAAAAATTACCTGTAGGATGTATCCTGATGGAGGAATAGAGAACTGGTTTCCACTGATGGTGAAGCTGATAGTAGGCAGGTTCTGTGCATTGTTGCAGTTGACGACGTACTGAGCAGGATCAAATGTCAACAGTTTAAATGTGTATGTGGCATTATTTATGGTAGTGTTTTCATTGCAGTATCATGCCAAAATTCTAAATAATCATTCTTACATCTCCATTCTGTGCTTCCTGGGCTCCTATATACTGTAGGAGGTTACTCAGATACTGCTGTGGGACAGCCAGAAGTGGAGTTCCTGTATCGACAATACCTTGGCATCCCTGACTGCACCAGCCACTCGCCTGCCCATTAATAGAAAATCTAAAAGAGGTAAAAGAAAACGTAGATACGTTATTTTACTTCAAAGCTTAATAATTATTACTGTAGAGAAACTTATGCTGTTATGAGTTATGCTGATGTGGATGTACACTGGTTTGCATATCATAAAATATCTGCAAATATATACTGCACATGCCCACAGTCTTTTTAGATCACAGCTCTTCTTAGCCACTGTGGGCCGTATTCACAGATCCGGTTATGTGTGGGGTTCCGTGCGTATTTTTAGGAGTGGATTAACTGTGCATGCGTAGTAATTTTCCACGCAAATTACGTTGTATTTATGCAGTACTTTAAGCACGGACTTGTGAATCACACTTAGGGACATAGGGCCTGATCCTGAGCTACGGCCCGCCGTCGCTAGTACGGCGGCCGTAGCTCTAATGCGCATGCGCCGTCAGATGTTGCCCGGCGTTACTATGGGACGCTGGAGGGGACGTCCTCCAGCGTCCCAACGCTCACGTTACTCCTGGAGGGCGGGGGGAGGTAAGTAAATTAGGCTAGGGGGACGGGCTAGGCGGCCATACGCTCCTGTGTGAGCATCTTCTGGCTAGGTTGCGAGGCGTCTCTGGAAACTTGCCCGTCACGTTCTTGGGATCCTTATTGAGGTCACTCCGGCACTCTCCAGGTAAGACCGAAGTACCTCACCTGAGCTACTTCGGTTCTCATTGCAAGGTAATCCCGGAGTGCCAGGGTCACTCACCCCTAACACCCGCACAGGGGGAGTGCCAGGGGGAAGTCAGCGATGTAACGCTGAGCGTTAGCACGCTCAGCGCTACATCGTTGATCTGGATCAGGCCCATACATACGGAGGGGCGGTTTTCATAGTACAGTACAAGTTAGGTGAAAGTGGGCGGGGGGGAGTCATTTAAATAAGCATTTGTGGGCGCTGTTAAATAAATACGCACGTACGTAAGTAACATACACACATAGAGTTAAGGGTGCCCTATGGAGGCGTAAGTCACTGAAAACCCGTCCGGCCGAGGGGAGTGTCATGGGTGTTACCTTGCTATGTGCATGCGTAAAAACACACACGTAGTAAATACGGATCTGTGAATCCGGTCCTGTATGATTGTAGATCCACCTCAGAGGTTGGTTGGTGTTTTCATCTTAGCTTCCAACTTGACAAAAAACTAAATTTAACTTAATAAATATAGCTTAGAGAAACCTTACCACAAGGATTATATATCATTCAATCTAAATCAAGCCTTATATCATGTCAGCATTGTGAGATTCTCCACCCGCATCTTCGGTTTGTAGTCATTCCGGGTGCCGTTTTCAAATTTCTAAATTTGTTGAGCACTGCTGTATGCATTGCTTAAATAGTAAATTCAAAGTGACTGTTGTATATCAGCATGACAGAACTTCTCATTCTCTTGTTAAATGAATAAAAAAAACATTGTTCCCTATTCTCATTCAAAGACAGGACTGCATCCAGACTTCCCTAAAGGAGGTGTTTTTGTATCACAATACGTCTGCATTTTGTGACAGCACGTGCCCCTGCAGCCTGACTTCTATACTGATTGGAAATTTGGTGCGTTCTGGCAGGGTACAAGTACTAGTGGGAGGTATTTAAATTATACTATGGGGGTGTGCCCAATATGTGCAGCACTATCCAGACTTTTGAAGTGTCCTCATTTTAAGTGTAGATGCATTGGAAATTCTAGAGTAGGGGTCACTTAGTGTGGACTTCCCTTATTCACATAAAAGGCTAGATCCAATGGGGATCCAGCATCATATAAACACATTGGCGCTATAATTGGAGCTCCAAGTGTAAAGAGAATGAATGCCTGAATCTGGTTTCTAGTGTATAAAATAAAACAATATATTCTTGTGTGGTTAGCCTAATAATAAATCTAAAAAGCAATATTTACAACTCAACTGTTTAAATGTAAATTCTATGTTCCTTATTTCTCGTTTTATTAAAGTATAGAAAATTTTACTTATATATTTGCAAATCAGAGCCACTCTCTTCTCTTGCTAATCCTGGCTGATGAAGAAGGGGCTGTCAAGATTGACAGGATGCCCTTGCAGCTGATTGGCTGAATGGGCCTACTGTCAATCTCTGCACTGGTATCCTGTAAACCTTGGCAGGAGAAACCTGCAGCCATCCGATTGGCTGGCTGCACAAAGAAAATAGAACTTCAAGCAGGTTTTGTGTGACCATTCCATCTTCTGGGCAGAGTTTCCTGGTTTGTCTGACTCCATAATTACAGGCAAGTGTAGCAGTAATATAGTAATAAAAGCTCTGCAGAATGCTGCTGTACTTGACAATAATAATTGAGTTAGGCAGATGGGGAAACTCGGGCCAGGAGGTTATGGTATAAGAACGATAATCGAATAATGTCCACACACTAGGCGATATCGGCAGCTTCGATTCGATATATTTTAAACATGCTATAAGAATAAACTATTAGACTCGTTTTTTTGCCTATTTTATTACCATTAGGGAAAAAATCCTGGCCATGCACTATAACAGTTTCCATATCAATCACCTAATGATTGGATGAACGGATCAATAATTGCTCTAGTATAAAGAGACAGCTTTACATGTGCTACTCACCCATCAATAGCAATCTGCCAGTAGATTTGTTCAGTAACTGGTGTCCAATATATCTGACCAGAATACAAGCTGCTGTCCACACCCCCAAGTATCACTTCTCCAGATTGTCTACAGTGGAAATAAAGTATTCATTGTGTTTTCACTGCAAATAATTAAAGACAACCCATAGATCCCTGTATATATAAAAACTATTTACTTATTTAATTTGATAATATAATTTAAAATAAAATCATTTATATTGATTAACTGCCAATCCTTACCCAGTGAGATAGAAGCTGAACAGCGGCTGTGGGATGAGATTTTGTTGTATCAGACCCTGAACAGCAGTTGTGGCTCCTCCTGCTGACATTGATTGATAGGCCATTCCAAAAATCCCATCAAATTTGGCATAATAGAAAAAGCTACTTGGTTCAGTGATACTCAGACCCAGTTCTTGATTTTGAATAGACAGTCCTTGTACCTGCAAGATATATTAATGCATGAATAATGGCAGGTACAAAAGAGATGGGATGCAAAGAAACTGCAAAAAACTGGGTCCTCTGGAGGCCTGGTCATGAGCAGATTATGGTCCGTCCACTAGATTTAAATAACTTGTCAGCATTGGCAGAAATGGCTTCCTGTGGGTCTATATGATTACACGCTTTTCATATCACTACAGCATTTTGCTGATGAAGAAAATTGTCAATAAAGAAGAGAATTGTTACCTTCCCTTCTTTTTAGTTGTTACTAATTTAAGTTAAATTAAGTTGTGGAAAATTATCTTTTTACCTACATACACTGAAGCCACAACAGACTTTTGCTTTGAAAAACGAATTGTTTAAAAAAAATGTAGCTTATGGACTCACTAAAAAAAACAATACTGCCCTGGTACTGGCGGATAGATTGATATAATGCTTACTGGTTCAGCCCACAATGAGTACCTCTACCAAATGCAAGAGACCGATTTACTGTAAAGTAGAACTGGCCCCTGAATATGTATTACATATGCTACAGTATCAGGATGATCCAGTTCTAGCTTTAATTTACTGCACACAAATGCTGCAAAGCTTTCATTTAAACTGCAAATGTACTATGGATTAGGAAACCAGCACCTCTCAGCTCTTATTCTCTGCAGCTTTACGGAGTTAGTATGCTAACTTACAGTGACTGTGTCATAACCCAACACTCCAGTCATGCTGCCACTCCCATAGGACATTGAAAATTGTTGGTTGTTGGAAGTGTAGGTAGATGACTGTGATGGATTGAAAAGTGGATGATTGGCTAAGGATAGAAAAAACATTTTATTATGATAGGCAATAGCATAGCATCATGGAACACAGAGTACAGTGTTTTTCTTTACATATAGAAGTTTTGTTATGATGAATAGTCCAAGTTGGTAAGCATTACAAAGGAAATGTTACTTTACAAATGACATTTTGATAGACTATTTGTATTTTTAAAATGTATAAAGAGCTGTGCAATGATTCCACCCATAAAAATGATAGATACTTATCAGTTTAACACACACCTTGGTAGCGCTGATTTTCGCAAAACTATGCATATAAACAGAGATGCAGAGTGGATTTAGATTCCAAAATCTTATTATTATCTCATTATATATCATACCCCAAAGTCCTCCTCCATAATTTATCCTAAATATAGGGTAGGTGGAGAGAATTGAAATAATGCTAATCGGCAGTTAAAGTGACCTGTGAAATGGTATTTTGTACCTGAAAGTAATTTTTTAAGGGTACCCACCTGTACCACCTTACTTACTGCACTTCCATTAAAATAACATTATGTTAATAAGTAATTGAATACCAATAATATTATAATTGTACACCTAAAGCTACCTACTGCAGGCTTGACTTTGGCAGTATGTGGAAGCAACCCAAAGATTGGAGGAACCAGTGTCGAAGGCAACAAGAAAATTCTGGGGTGGGGTCCCAATGCTGATTTCACCAAAGTAGTAGGTCTGGAAGATACAAGACATAAATTCTATTAATACATTTTATTTACATAATTATTTGTGCTGTTATACTGCATGGATAAAACTTACATTGAGGTACATAGGCTCATAGGCCACTCCAAAACTGTTTGCTCTATTTAAGTTGTATTTTATTGCTGGCTCTTTTATGTAGTTTTTCAACTCCTGCAGAACTCCTTTCTCCTTCATGGTCTCTCGTATGGATTTCAGTCTCTTGAGTGGAACCCTTCAAATGAGAAGATACAGGTCTTTTATTATCTAGGAACACTACAATATTGTTAATGTTCTTTTTTATTCCTCTTAGTTTTTTTCAGTAACATGAAATATGAATATTAACAAGCGTAACAATGTATTGGATGCTTTACATGGTTTTGATAGTTTGGTATGCAGGATTCTTATGTACTCTATGAAAAACTTTCATATGACCCTAAGGCAACATCTTTCAATCCAAGGGGCTAGATTTACTAAACAGCAAAAAAGAGGAGATTCTAGCTGTCACTTTCCTATTACCTATTAGAAAATGTCAGCTAGAATCTGATTGGTTGCAATAGGCAACATCTCTACTTTTCTTTTTCCGCAGTTTAGTATATGTAGCCCAGTTTAGTATATGTAGCCCAGTTTAGTATATGTAGTTTATGTTAAACTACAGATAATTTAAATGTTGTAGTAATGAACAAAATATACGGAAAATATGAAAAAGGCTATTTTAGTTATTATTAATATTTATTATTTTTTTAAAGTAGTTAAAGTCTGAGAAACATTATATTGTTATACCAGAATTCATCTTTTTTGATCTTCAGAATTCTAATATTCATAGACTCACCTTACTTGCCCCTCAGAGAGATGGAGGCTAAGGAATAAGAGGATCATCCACTTCATGGTGACAGATTCCAGCTCAGTAATGTGGGGTGTAGATAGCACTGCACAGCTCCCTTTTTATAAAGCCCTATGGGAGTTGTCTTATCCTGCCTACCAGTTAACATATTAAGCTTATCAGCTGTATTTAAGTCCAAATATTAATATTAAAATTCTAATGCCAGAAAGTTCTACAGATAAGAAAAGAGTTACAGGAAAATCAAACACATTATTATAGCAAATGTTTAGTTCTTGCATGCAATCATTTTGTTTTAGCATATTATTAAGAAATGTAATAAGATCAAAATGAGGATCTGTCCTATTTAGCAACACACATATGTTATGGTAATGAGACATAGGGCTTGAGCCAGCGTACCTACGATGCACTCCCCTTGGTCGTACTTAGTTTTGCCTTCTTACGCCCATCAATTCCTACCCTAACTTTTCTGATCGTAACCGCGTGTGTCCGTAAACTCCTTGCGTAGTTAAACGCTTAGCACGCCTATACTGTACGATTTAAATGCTCGGTGCGTATTTCCGAAAATCGTATGCCAGGCACGCCCCCTCGTAATGAAGGTGATACGCTCAAGGCGCATATGCTCAGATTTTCGTTGCGTAACATCTGCCCCATGCATGCGCAGTAAGTACAAATGGCCTTTTTTTACGCTTATGATCATTTTAAAACTGACCTGAGTATAGGTCTGGATCAGGCCCATATTGTATAACAGCCATAATCAAAATTTTGAGGATGGGGTAGTAAAGGAACCACTCTAGGAGACTCTTCTTTTTTTATAGCCTCCCAGTAAAGATCAAGTGTCTCATAGAAGGGACTGAATTATTGTCAAATGGCTTTGTTCTTTTACTCACGATTCGGGTCTGGCATAGACAACCTGTAGCACACCAGGGGCCTGATCCAGACTTGAAGGTATACCCATTGCATTTGGAAGGGCTTATCATGGAAGTAATGGAGTGGTAGGGTATAGTGAACGTACAGTAAAAGTTTGCTCATGCAACTGTACCCAACCCTGACCTGAATGCAGACATAAATGCACATAGTTTACGGAAAAACATGTGCACCAGCCATGGGCATGTCTAAGTCTAGGAAGCTACAATCTACAGCCTATACAGACTACCAGCTAGGATTTAACCTTCAGAATGGAATTCTAAACTTATGGGAATGCTGAATTTGCATTATACTGTGGGTTTTTAGAATTAAGTTTACTTTAATGCTAATTTAATTCATGACTATATTTTTTACTACTTGTAACGACCCTGTGACTTATCTTGGACACAACAGCCAACGGGTCTGTTGTGCAATGACTAATGCCCCTTATCCACCCCAAATATGACTTATTACTAATGAACTGCCACCACCAAGACTATTCACAGGAGGTCTTAGGTTCTCCTCTACACTAGTCTAACACAATTATGCTTTATCAGAATTATCATCAACTCAGAATGACCTGTTACCATTAAGTAGCGTTTAATAATCAAGCTGGTCTGACACGTGAATCCGCAAGAACACAGAAACATGAACTTATTAATTTATATTATTAATTTATATTTATTATGTTAAGAATCACAATGCTTATTTACAAAAGAATAATAAAATGGACATACAACATGCAAAACAGTTTGTTATAAAATAAAAAGGTGAAAAGGCAAAAAAAGCACTTACGCAAAGAACCTTCTGGGTCAGGACAGACCAGAAATAAGGGACCCCTCTTTTGTTTGAAAGTCCCATGACGTGAACAAAGTTATGTATCTATACTACACTTTTTAAAAGGCAAAAAACTGCTCCCCACCTTTGTGACAAGTGACAGGTTTAGGGTCTGTAGAGACTCATCTTCAGAGATCTGTCTTTTATGACCCCTCCAATATCTTGATCCATTTATGACAGGGTCATAACCTGACAGGAGCCATAATTTGTTTTGCCCCACTACAATCAAGCTAGTGACATAAAACAAAACCAGACCCTGACCAAATGAAGGTCACTCTATATCCTTATATACATGATATTTGCTTACATCCTGATACTACGTTTGCATTGTCAGTTAAGTGCTGGCACAGAGTTTTACCACTATTTCTAGTATATATAACAAGTGGCGGATTTGGAAAATAAAGTGGCCCTGGAAAAAATTCTGGAAGAGGCCTCCTGTGGGCGGGACCAAATAAACTCTAGGGGTTGCTAACCAGAAAGTAGGTGGGACAAGCACAGTTATATTAGTCCCTTAGTCCCTGCCCTAAATTATACATTGTTAATCATCCATCAGGCAGCACCCCAAGTATTAGTAGGTAAACGGTTAACTAGGTCTAGTATTGGAGATACCGAGGGTGTGGGATATCAGTGAGTGTATACCATATATGTGAGACCACATTTACTGGATCATTGTATGAGTTTATCCTTCTACTGTTTGTCTTTTCATCTACAAATTGAGTGTTTTTATATAGTACAGCACTGTTAATGTTTTATGAGTGTATATGTTTTATGGTATTATGATTTAATTTATTAAAGAGATATTATCATATTGGAATAACTGGGGCAACTTTGATTTATTTCATTTGTGCACTGCATTTCATATTTGGTGTCTAATATAGCGCTTTCTAGTCTTTTCTATAATATATCTCTCTCACACACACAGTGCACCCCACATAAATAAACACACACAGTGCACCCCATATAGATATATACACTCACAGTGCCCTCCATATACATATACACAAACACATAGTGCACTCCATATACACACACACAGTGCACCCCACATACATACACACACAGTGCACTCCATATACACAGTGTGATGCAAAATACATTAATTAATTATATACATTAGCTACGAACCTACCTTACAATGGATTTTGATGGACTCTTGGTTCCCTTCTCCTGTAGCATCTGTTCTGCAATCCTGGGACAGCGCAATTCCCCTGCATTATGTAATACAGAAGAGAAGCACAGACCATGACTGACAATGACACACACACACTCCCACAACTACACATAACTGTCACACACAAATACACATAATTACTGTCACACATACAAATATACATATCTATTGTCACACGAACAAATACACATAACTATTGTCACACACACAAATAAACATAACTATTATCTCAAACACAAATACACATAACTATCTATCCACAAAATACATTCATATTCTCTTGATTCGCCTATCCCTGTCTCCCTTCTCTATCCCTGCTATCTACATTCCCTTTAACCTCCCCCATCCCTCTTCCCAGTCACTGCCCTGTCCCTGTATCCCTTCTCTATGACAGCCCCTTCTCTCTGCATTCCCTCTAATCTCCCCCATTCCCATCTTTCTAGCTCTCTAATTGTCACTGATTGACATTTCTGATCTGCCTATGAACAGCATAGTATAGCTGCTCATAGGTGGATCATAGTCGTCAATAAGTGACAATTATGCTATTTCTCACCACAACCCCTGCAGTACAGTGCCGGCTGCCGATACTATTTCCATAAAGGCAGCCAGCGTTTCCAAATTAATAAAAAAAAAAAAAAGGGATAAATTGAATAAAAAAATAAAAGGCCCATGACAGGCATTCTCCCTCCCCTGGCAACTCTGCATATACACACACACACAGACTGCACTCCAGATAAATACATATAGTGCATCCCACATACATACACACACACAGTACACTCCAAACACACACACTTACACACACACACACACAGTGCACTCCAAACACACACACAGTGCACTCCATACATACACACACACACACACACACACATACACCACACAAAGCACTCCATACATGCACAGTACACTCCATACATACACATACAATCACAGTGCAACCCAGATATACACACACAAAGCACTGCATAAACACATACACTCACATGCACAGTACACTCAATGCAACCCAGATACACACAAACACACACACAGTGCAACCCAGATAAATACACATTCACACACAACCACTGCACTCCAGGTACACACAGAGCACACACACACTTGTAACTACCTGTTTACAGATCCTGCAGTCAGCAGCCCCACAGAGACAGGGAAGGAGGGATCAGTTTACAGTTACCAGGAGGCTGCTTCTACCCCACTCAGCAACAGGCAGCCTTGCAATTGGCTGCCTGTTGCTCTGTAGAAAAGGCTAGGACCGCCCCCTGGCAACTGTAAAATGATCTCTCCTTTCCTGTCTCCTGGCTGCAGCCTGCTAACTGCTGTGTCTCCCTCATTGGCCCAATTCAGATCCTGTACTGCGGAGGCCTTTCAGAAAAAATGTGTTACTGAGAGAGGCCTCTGCAGTACAGGACCTGCACTGAACCAATGAACATTACGCAGCAGCTCCTGATCTGCTAACTTAAAAAAAAAAACATGTTCTGTCCTGATGAGGCGGCCTCTGTGCAGCCTCATAAGGGTACCGGTAACTTCCCGGTTCCCTGTATGGCCTATTGCCAATCCACCCCTGTATATAACTTAGTTCCGTGTGACTGGAGTTCCGTCCGATGGGGTGGTTCTTCCCCTCCGCTTGCACAAATTACTAAAGATAGGCACTGGGGAAGATCCTAATTTTACAGTAGGTGCCGGGTTATTAGGATACACACTAATCAGGTGTCATACGGTCCGCTGATCTGCACGCTTTAGTTAAGGCGTGCTTATGGCAGCATAACAGTCATAAAGCCTGCACGAGAGAGGGAAGTGACAGGGGGAGTTCACTCTCCTCTCTCGTGCGTAATGCCAAACCCCCACATGTACGGAAAGCATGTGGGGGTCTGGATCCGGTCCTGTGTTCTACCAACTGTTTGTTCAGACTCTTGCCTTGTTAACTTGATGGATTCACCTCAGACAATGAGCGTGTGCATTATTGTATCAGTATATTTCAGTTGGTTTATTGTTTTACCTCTCTTCCCATTGACATGAGTGTCCTTCTTTTCCCTTTCTATTTTAGCCTTTGTAGGCTGTGCCATTTGTGACTGACACTGGCTTGTGTGTTTATAACCACAGTGTACTTCTGTTCCCTCTACCTCTACTTTCTTTTTCTCTGTGCCCTTATTTCATTTGTTTTTCAATAAATATAATTGATGAAAAAAAAGAGTTGCTTGTGGTTTTAGCAAATGAAGAATGCGTTCAGTTTAACGTTCATGTGTACGGAAAATGCATGGAAGTCTGTAAGTCCACACACGAGAGGGGAGAGAATTCCCCTTTAACTCCCCTGTCACTTGCGGCGTTTCCTGCCTTAAAATCTCTGAATTCTGCCAGACACTTATCTTTATCTGCACGCCTAACTCTGCCCCCTCGCATGGAAATCCTACTCAGTTCCAAACAATAGTTCTGTTACAGAACATGTGGCGCAACCATGCACGCTGCTGGTAAAGTGACCTTGTTAGATTTGGATACAGCCAAACATTTTTAAAATAAAAGTCAGTATTGGTATAAAGGTAGGGTGGGGGTAAGAAAGACAGGTCAAAGCAATATGCGGAGGCTGCCGCTGTAGTTAACAATACTAAGACACAGAAAAAACAACATTGACCCTGCATATGCTCAAAGGCCAAATGCAATAAAATCAGCTTTTAATGAACTCCATTAAAAACAGGCTACAGAATCTGCACATTCAATCAAAGTACAAATAGACAAAAATATTGTTAGCAGCAACAAACAAAACAGTACCTGTGAGGGCACGTAAACCCCCTTCTAATCTAGGAATGGAACAGCTCTCGGTGACACTTCGCCCTTCCGGGCACTATCTTACGTTCCCCTGGCTAGTTAGGACTAGGGAATCCGATAACTAGTAATGGTAATGCAGTTAATAGCAGGCGCACAATGGAGCAGAATAGCCATAGTCCCATCAATCTCACTGAAGTCTGACGCACGTTTCGCCATTGCTTTGGCTTTCTCAAAGATGCTTGTTTGTGTAGCATGGTACAATAGATCATCACTAATGCAAGCAAACCAAAATCAATATGGTTCAGTAGAACCATCACGGTTATAATAATATTAAACATGATTATAAGGAAACATCCATGTCTACAATACCATATTATAAAGAAACAAACAAATCTAGCACTAAATATAT
>WWET01001169.1:257805-269816 GCA_011038615.1 Limnodynastes dumerilii
ATATGCTGGTGATTTACCCCAGCCTATGAACTATATTAAATGATGATCATTAAGCAAACCACTCTGAGAGCTAATAGGTGAATAAGTGGTGAATCTGTCAGAATGCTGTCAATCTATACTGGGAATGGCAGTCCTTGAGCATAATTGATGTATTAGAGAGGGGATGCAGTCACTACTGCAAGACTGCTTTTTCCAAAATAGAGACAGCCGAAAACTAATTTTCAAATCATACAACCAAAGCTTCTTTGTCTGTCTGTAGAGCACTGGACCGACAAAAAAAGCTTTGGTTGTATGATTTGAATTTGTGTGGCAGGGATTCCACTTAGTGGACCAGATTCAGAATTAAGAACGTCTGGTAACTTACGCATGCAAAATGCGTAAGTGGAGTGATTTCTATTCAGAGCGCATGCGCTGACCATGGAGATACGAAGCGCAATTGGAAAGATGCGTAAGTAATTTCCGCACGCAAAAAAATCCGTACGAACATAAAAGATCGGACGGATTATTAATTAGTAGGCGTCAATCGGAATGCAAATAGCAAAAGATAGGCGTGGTAATGCAGAAAACGTGCGGTTATATATGCGAACGTTTAACTTCCGTCACATATACGCACGCTAATGATAAGGTTGCTTTCACAACACGGAAGTGTTCCGAAATTTATTCATTTTACAAAACGTACTTATTTTGTATGAACGTACGGATCTATTACGAACGCACGGAAAACACTCTTAATTGTGAATCCGGTCCTATATTATCTATATATAGTAAATGAAGTTTTTACTTCTCCTTGAATTCGTCATAGGTGTTATGGAAAGAACTTCAGATATAATGGTTTCGGTCAGAAGTTTTGAGCAATTTCCTTTCCTTAGACATACAGATACTCTGCATATATCTTTATTGTCCTTGACAATTATAGATTCAGGTTTCATTCAAGTGAGAATGTAAATGTGTTAGTGCTTATATGGTGAATTCAAAGTATATAGTGCATAGGTGCATATGGTAAGGTTGATACATTGAACATGCCAGGACTGGAGATGATCTGTACCGTAGTGTCTTGTAATTACTGACCCCCAACTGGTGTTGATATGGTTCAAGGAAATATTAGTGGGAACCTGAGAGTGCGCTGGGTAAAAAAATACAAATATAAATAAATAGATAAAGGCATACAGGGTGTATATACTGGGAAAATCCAAATCCTGTGTATATATTTATATCAAGTCCACAGGAAATATCCAGTAGGCTCCAACACTCCTCTTCCTTAACTTTCACATGAATAATCCTCAAAAAGATAAAGCATAGAAAACAGAGGGAAGGGGAAAATGAATGAAGCTGTTCCAGGCTAGCTTCAGCTCGCAGTGAGCCTGGCAGCTTCATTCATTAAATTTACTAATACTCACCCCTCCGACGAGGTCCTGCGATGATCTCTGGGCTTATCGCAGGAGACTTCATTCATACTTCGTAAGAATAAAGTCCTGCGCAGAGACTCCTATGCGGGACTTTGAAAATTTCAAGTCCTGGCAAGAAAAACAATGTGCAGTGTCTTCATATCGGGACTCTGAAATCTTCAGAGTCGGATGTGTCTCTGGACAGGTAAGTTTTTATTTTTTTTATATTGTAATTAATATTTTAAATGTATTTATTTATTTATTTTTTACATTTCTACACTTAGGTTTATCCCAGCGGTCTCCCCATACATGCCTCTCTTTTACTCCCCCTTATAACAGGGGGGAATATGGGGAGATCGCTGGGAGAACAGCTCAATGCCAGCCTGAGCTGTTAGTGTTCAACCGGGAGCGGAGTGTAAAACTCTGCTCCAACATTTCATAAATATTACAAACCGCCGGCTCGCTCTGAAAAGAACGGGCTGTAGGAGAGCCCCGATGTTTAAATGGATCGTCATGGAAACTACTATTTTCTATGCTTATCCATGGTTTGTAAATATTAAAACCTTCATTTTCATGTAATAATGCCCATTTTTATATGATAATGGACATTATCACATGAAAATGATGTTTGTAAATAGACCCCTAAGTAAGGACAGGATTTCAGTTCATATATTTAAGATCGGTTAAACTGATCATGCCCAGAACTCAAAATTACTGAAACCATGTAAGTTGGATTCACAGATAAGAACGGCTACTTAGGAGTGATTCAAGCTTGGGAATAATGACTTCCACTTGCGTGGCTAGAAGGGCAAGACTCTTAATGCAAATGAGCAGCACTCGGGCTACTAATGTACAGTATGAGTGTTCCTCGAGACTTAGGAATGATTCACAGTTAAGAAGGGCTTGCGGAAACTAAAACACGCACAAACAAAGATAAAAATGCCCCCTACCGTTCTTAAGTTGACATCCGCGTGGTTAACAGAGAGCGAAAGCACCATGCTTTTCTGTTTGTTCAACACACAGCTGCTGTGTAATTATAATGAATGCTGTGTTCACTTAAGCTTATCTATTAAAACTGCTGTTATGTTACCATTTTGTGTTTGGCTTTAAATTTGAAAAGTACTCATTATTTACATTTATTTGCAGTTTGTGCATGATTTTATTGTTTATTGTAAACATTTTTTAAACAAATTCTATTTTTTATTTAACTTGTAGAATCTTTGCATTGTTTGTGTGTGACCTTGAGATTTTGTTTAGGTTTATGTAGATATTTATTTTTTGATATTTACCTTATAACAGCTTTGAAAGTTGAATGTTCTTTCTTAATCTTTCAGTAAGTATTTATGATTTTGATAATTTTCCATATTTTTGCATATTGCAGTTTTTAACAAATTTTTTGGTTACTTTTGGTAATTATAAAACAAAGAAAGCCTATGAAAATCAATCTGCTTCTTAATGGAATCAATTAATGTATTTCTTTGCTTAGCTGTGAATCATGAGGATATTAAAGATTCTAAATATATACACGACTCTCATTTGGGAAACAAAGCTGTTCCTAAATATACGAATGTGGAGAAAAGAACATTCCTAGGGGTAGATCCAGAACTACGTGTGGCGTACGTATATTCGCGGAGCGTATTTTCGCACACGTAAGTTCGCTACACTCCCCTCGGCATACCCCTTGCACGGACGTATTTTGTCAAAATACACTACCCAAACCCTACCTTAACTTTTCCAAACGTAACAGCATACGTCCGCTAACGGACGTACTGACTACGCGAACGTACGCAGCTTAGCACGCCCATACTGTACACTTTAAATACCACCCCCCGCCTACTTCACGTAAAACGTACGTATTGTTGACTAACGTAAATTTGGCGCGCCCACACGTAAGTATTTACGTGAGACATACGTGAATCGCTCATACGTCCAAAATTATGCTACGTGAATGTGCGTATTTTCTATGGTGCGCATGCGCAGTGCGTTCAAATCTGTGAATTTACGTCTCCACCACGCGGAAAATCGCGGAAAAGCGTAGTTCTGGATCTGCCCCCTAATTCCTAAGAAGCTAGGGGTGTGGTATGCGTATATTTAGAAACGTTCCTAAATTCTTTCTTAAGTGTGAAACAGGTCTAAGATACCGAATATTTCTTATTTCTTTTACACAGTTTCTATAATCTCTCTGTTGTGTAGCCAAAACTGCTCCCATTTTGCCAGTGTATACTTTTCGATCCCAAAAGATACTACTATCTTTGACTTGCATAGCTATGGCCTTCCACGTTAAACCAGTCATGTGACATTAGATTGTGTATTTTTAGTGTGCACATTAGTTTTGTGGTTTCATGATACTACAGAATGCAGACAATGGCAATTTACAAGTGTTCATGAATCATTTTATTTCAATCAGATGCCACAATTCTGGTTCCATGTCACTTGCGCAATTTCCAATGATATGTTCATGTGCATTTATAAGGGCAGATAATGGGGTTTTTCAATGTTCTGTTTTTTTTCTTTGACTAGTCTTCAGTAGTCCATCACTTGTTCTCAGCATCCTACCAGACTTCACTTGCATCTAACATGATGTTATGCATATGTCGTTTGTGGCACTGTAGGAATAATTGTGCATTGTTTTAAACAGTAACATTAATTTGAGTGAAGCTGATAGCTATTTATGATAGAACTTTTTATGATAGAGTTTTATTGATCTAACATGCTTACAGACTCCGCATTAGGGTTGTCTATGCTGACTGCGCAAAGCCCATTCTGTTGTTGCCCATATCATAGACCGAGTAGTACTGCCGAAGGAAGACATCACCCAGAATCCAGAAGGGTTGTCCATTTTGAGATGGCAGATAGGTCACTTCTACACCAACACTGCAGTATCCATTATTCTACAAATCAGAAGAAACAGATTAGAGTTCAGAAACCAAAGTATATTTACAAAGTACTAAAATCACATGCACCATATAGAAAATGTTGTGAGGTTCTAGAACTAGTAACATCAGGTACACCTCAGAAGGTACACTTGCATAACTTCTGGTGCACGCGTGCGCTGATGTAACTTGTTAGGGGACTTACGCAAATGACTTACGTAACATCAGCGCACATGCGCGCCAGATGTTACACAAGTGTACCCTCTGATGTACAGAACTCAGTTCCATGCCTTAGAAGGTACGATGAAGGGGCCGACCCTTTAGATACGCACGCCGTATCCCCGTCATACAGGTGGGGATAGTAATTCAAATGAAGGAGCAGGGGTGGGGAAGCCCAGAAATGCATTGATCCGCGTCCGTATGGATGCGGATCAATGCGTAAAAATTAAGGTAAGGTTCTGGACATGTGTGGATTCAGAACTACAACCAATAGAGGGGAGTGATGGGGCGTCCCCTCTACCTTGCGTAATTTGTCTGGATCTGGCCCATTGTTATTTAGGATTAACAGCATAATTATTGTAACCCCTTTGTTTCAGTGGTATCAAATAAAGGAATTATATCTTATAAAGAAACTCTTGTAAGTACTCAGCTGTTAATAATTATGTAAAGATGGGCCTCATCCAAGTTCTATTTTTACCCAGGTAAAATAGTCTCTACTATAGCAAGATATAAATAAGGGGCAGAATTCTATATTGCTGATATGAAGCATTGAAAACGTACAGTAGAGTGACATTTGGACTGGTGTTTGGCTGAGTTAATAGTTTGTTTTCTGAAGTGCAATATCCATCGCTTACAATGTTGCATTGCTACATGATGTGTATGTGACAGGACACCATTGTAATATAATTTATGTTGACCATGTTAGATATGAACAAGAGGTAACCTGTGTAAATGTGTTATATGTGAGTACATATATTTCTGCAACCTGGATGAAAAGATTGTATTAGATGGAGTTGTAAAATATAACAAATAATAATACTTTAGTCACTTTTGTGGATTTTGTACACTTGAAAGTTGGAATAATTAGCATTGCAGAATAATGTATTTGAATATTTAATGTTATTGTGCTTATAACATTATTACCTGGAGGATATAAGCAGAGGGAGGAATAGGGAATTGGACTCCGTTGATGGTGAAGCTTATGGGAGGAAGGCTCTGCACATTGTTACAGTTCACCACATACTGTAAAGGGAAAAATAAATACCAAGTCATTGCTATATTTTCTTAGCTATGTAATTAACATTATTACAAACTGTAAAGACAAAACTAATATTTCTAATGATTAACCAAACTTGAACTTGTGAAGTCTGTTTATTTACAAACATGTTGTCTAAGTCATTGCGCTCATTACATGGTGTAAATATAGAGATATACTATTTCACCATCTGTAATCCTCCTTTGGCTAGCCAACCCTGTGCTCCTTTCTGAACTTTCTCACCTCTCCGTTCTGACTTTGTTGGGCTCCCAGATACTGCAGCAGAGTTCCCATAAACTGTTGGGGCACAGTGAGGAGAGAGGTTCCAGTGTCTACCATGGCTTGGCAACCCTGACTACACCATCCTGTTGCCTGTCCATTGATGGAAAACCTGAAAATATATTGGTAATAGAATCACTTTTTACTATACCAGAGTCTGATTATTTTCTATGAGTCACTGCAGAGCATATCAGTTTACATTAAATTTAGTTTACTAAATGTTTTGCTAATGGATTACTCACTCATCTATGGCAATCTGCCAGTACAACTCCTGAGTGACAGGGGCCCAGTTGATCTGACCAGAATACAAGCTGTTGTCAACTCCACCAAAAATGACTTCTCCAGATTGACTGCAAATAAATCATAGATAAACATCATTGCTGGGAACATTCAGTTAATTAATGTGATCTTATTTAAACTACAGCTGAATGAAAATACATAGACAAGACATACCTGCCCATGTAGACACTGAATATGGGGTAGGTAAGCAGGTTTTGTTGCAGCATGCCTTGCATAGCTGTGGTTGCTCCCCCTGCAGAAAGGGCAGGATAGGCCATTCCAAATATTCCTTCAAAGGCTGCATACACAAAGTTGGTGCCTGGTTCGTTGATACTGAGCCCAAGCTCTTGATTTGTTATGGTTAAACCTTGTACCTGTGTTAGAGATGATGTGTCAATGTGATTAAAAACAAAATAGTAAAATAAAGTTATGCCAATAAAAACCTGTATAAAACAGAATCCTTCTTTATTGTGTCACAGATCACCTTAAATCCGTTTTTCTTATTGAGTGGAAGCTGTGGTAGGGAACTGTAGTGCCACATTTCCAGAGACATTGGGCCTGATTCAGAGATACGATTTCCACGGCACTTAGGAGCGTATATTTAAGATCTTAGAAAATTTGCATTACTGCGCATGCGTAGTAATAGTGCAACGCCGTCTACGTAGCGGTTAGGAGCGTAAATTCACTAAGAGCGTAAGTTTGAATCGCACACAAGCACTTAAGATCTTAAGTGCTGCGAATCTTTAAGATCTTAAGGATTTGCATGGAAATGGGCGGGGGGAGGCAGGGAAATGAGGGAAAGTGGGCGCGGGCTGACACTTAAGATCTTAAATGAGCGCTACCACGTCACTTAAGATCCCAAATGACAGCGTAGAGTTAGGGCTAGTCAATGGTGGTCTAAGTTTAAGATCCACCGCTGTTTGCAAGGGGAGTGACTCTTTATGCAGTGGGCTGGAACCTGCTAAGATCTTAACATTAGATGCGTATATTTGCGATCTTTTCGCAATCGCATCTCTGAATCAGCCCCATTGTGCTTCATCAGCACAAGCATCTTGGATTTGCATTGCTGTTAGGAAACATCCATGCATCCAACCCAATTTCACTTCAGTTCTAATCCACAAAATCATATTTTCTGAACTCCACTTAATTAAGAAGATCAGTAAAATTGCACTAAAATGTATTCCATCAAGCAGTGCAAACTTCAGCTCTTGCACAAATGTCATCATCTAGCATCAGGAACATACGTGTTTTGGAGGCTATATATATATATGTCTTATTTTATTTTATTTACTACTTACTGCAACAGTGTCATATCCAAAGACACCTGTGAGACTCCCACTACCATACTGCATGGAGAATTGCTGGTTACTGGAGGTAAATGTAGAAGATTGACTTGGATTGAACAGTGGGTGGTTCTCTAAGAAATTAAAATGAATAAATATAATAAGATATTTTTTTTTTACTCACAGACACATTCTGGACTTGAAAATATATTTGCAATTTATAAATCTTAGTTTCTCACTATAACTTAAATGACTGAGCTATGATAATTTGATCTTTAATATGATCTTTAGTAAGCACACAGAAGTATTTAATGATGTCTCTACCCCTATATTAAAAGACTACTCATGTGAACACATTCACTTCCTCAGAGTTTTACTAGGGATTCCATGGCAGAGCGGATTTCACAAAGATAACATTTTAAACATGTTAAATTCACGGAACCTAGATCCTATTGGGGCTGCTTACTAGAGGTAAGAGGTAGAGAACCCTCGGCAAAAAGCTGAAGATAGTAAAGAAAAATAGGAACATTTATTGCAGTATGTGGGGTTACGTGAACAAAAAAAAAAACATAACAACCTAAGGCACATTACTTGGAGTAGAATTACTTTTCCATTCTTGCCATACATTTTACAATTTTGTCAGTATGCTGTTTTGGGGATACTCACGACAAGCTTGGCTTTGGCAGTAAGTGGAAGCAACCCATAGATTAGATGACCCAGTGTCAAAAAGCACCATGAAGTTCTGTGGGGGAGTCCCAACACTGATTTGTCCATAGTAACAGGCCTAATAAAGGGTATAATTTATTTATTTAAAACTATACACACACGCATATGAATTTATACTGTATATAGCGTGCACATGGTTCAATATTCTATTCTCACAGTTATACATTAATATTAAACTTAAATGGTTTGTACTCGAAGAAGAACCTAGTTAAGTTAAAAAACTGATTCCAAACTTGCTGTTGACCAGTGAAGTTTTAAAGATTGCTCGATTTCTGTATCAGATGCATTTATTGCCTTATATTTTTAATCCTCTTTATTTTGGGTAAAGTTTATTGAATGTTTCAAAGCTTGTGAGAAAAACTGAAAAGTATACTATACTACCAATATGATATACCCCAACTGCTAAATTCCAAACAGACTGGGTATTGAGGGAGAAAATACATCTGTCCCTGCAATTTTGTAGCTACAGTATTCAGTATTTTATCAACTTTATATGTAATGAATAGACATAGGATTATATGCATTTGCATGTTTGCATATGCAAATGCATAAAACGCTATTTTTATAGCGTTATTGCATATTTTAGTACTTTTTCTTTGACAGTGCTTATTTCAGTAGTTAAATGTGTTAGGCGTGTTGTATTACGCGGGAACGGTGGCGGGCCGCAGCCAGTGATGTGCACCTCACACGCACTCGGCAAGCACCCTGAACCCGATCTGCTGGCTTGCACTAGGCGAAAGCGTTGGCGGGATGTGGCACGCGTGGGGGTAAGGGAGTTCGTTGCTTCACGCAATTCAATTATTTGTCATTCAATTGCTCGCTGTGTTTGTTAACCTACGAAAATCTTATTTTTGTTGAAATAATGCCGCCAGTAAAAAAATACCCAGACTTTAATGGAATCTTGGATAAAAAATTACCCAGGCCAATTTACGACTGATGGCACTGTGATTTTCTGCAAGGTTTGTGACAAGCGAATACCTTGGCACTCGTTGCTTCACGCAATTCAATTGTTTGTCATTCAATTGCTCGCTGTGTTTGTTAACCTACGAAAATCTTATTTTTGTTGAAATAATGCCGCCAGTGAAAGAAAATACCCAGACTTTAAAGGAATCTTGGATAAAAAATTACCCGGCCAATTTACGACTGATGGCACTGTGATTTTCTGCAAGGTTTGTAACAAGCGAATACCTTCATCAAAAAAATACCAGATCGATCAACATGTGAGTACTGCTTCCCATATATTGTGAGAATAAACGTTCATTCTAATAATAAATAGTATTTTGATTGTGCATATTTCGCCCTTTTTTAGTGCATATTTGCATGCATATTTTGGCATTTTGATAGTGCATATAATCCGATGTCTAGTAATGAATTACTTACATCCATATACATAGGCTCATAGGCCACAGCAAAGTCAAACTTTTGGTTGTAGCTATATTTCATGGCAGGATCCCTCTTGTGAGTTTTCATAAACTCTTCCAACACTCCTTTCTCCTTCATTGTCTCCCGTATAGATTTAAATTTCTGCAGAGGGACTCTGAAGAAAATGAAAAAAGAAAAAAGGAGTTTGATCAATTTATTCACTCTTTTGTGAGATTAACAATTAACAATTTTGTTTTTGACTCAAAATGTATTATGAGATATTTATGAACTTTTATAGTTATTTTTAAAATTTGAGTTTAAGACATATTTTGAGGATCATCTTTAAAACAAAAAAAGTGCTGTTTTTTTCCTGTTTAAGGTTAATGGCCATATTTCTATACATTTATAGTGTTATTACAGAATTACAGAGTTTAAAGGGAGGGAGGCTCAAAAGTGTGTGTGTGTGTGTGTGTGTGTGTATATATATATATATGTGTATGTGTAATGAATAAAGCTTGATAATGTGCAAGGGACCAAAAATACTTAGTCAAATATATTAGTGAAATATAATGATAATAAACCCATTTTCATAAAATAAAATACAGAACGTGGATATTGTGAGCCAGACATATCATTATTCATATAAATCATAAGTGCATTCTCTATTTCCCATTTTATTACTACAAATAAAAATTACCAATGTCAAGGCAATTCAGTACTACACTATAACAATTATTCAGTTGTACTGGTTTTCAAGCCATCTTAGTAATTATCTATAACCTGAATTTTTTTACTCTTATGGGACCGGATCCAGATCTCAGTATGTTAGGGTACTCTTGTGTAAGTAAGTCTAAAGCTGGCCATACACTGGAATGATTATCGATCCCAGCAGGATGTGTTCCTATAAACAGGACGACTTCCCACAAGGGAAAGGTTCCGTTATCGGCACCATATACCTCTCCTGCTGGAACTGATAATCCTAACAGACGAGAGGGGAGCCAGGGCAGAGCCATGTTAAAATATATATACTGGCCACTGCTGCACTGACACCTTTGAAATATACTTCAAAGGTGTCAGTGCAGCAATGCATAGACCTGCAGCAGCAGCTAGTGCAGGGAGTAGTAGAGAAAGTCAAAGTCACGCTCCACACAGCATGTCTTTAGCTAATCCCTGTCTCTGCTACTCCCTGCACTGGCTGCTGCTGCAGATCTATGTATTGCTGCACTGACACCTTTTAAGTATATTTAAAAGGTGTCAGTGCAGCATTATACATAGATCTGCAGCAGCAGCCAGTATATATATCTTTTTCGTTAACTGATTGGCTCCCTTAAAATATCGCTAGTGCCCAATATAAATCAAGCAGGTTTAACAATCCAATAATCGAACCAGAGCATTTCTGGTGCATTTATTGGACGTTTTAAAAATTGATCCTGGCCACTAACTACAGCGATTTTTGACCCGATCCACGATAATTGTAGGATTGGGCAGATAATCGCTCCAGTGTATGGTTAGCTTAACTGTAACTAACTGTTTGCACAAAGCATAACCTCCATCTCAATAAGTCAAAATATACACCCTACATTTGGGAAAACCCTGTACAAATAATAGAGATAAATGCTGACCTTCGTGTTTTGTTTTTGGTTTTGTAAAAAAAAATTAAATGTTTTGGTTTGCGTTTTGGATCTGTATTTTAATTTAAATTGCTAGAAAAAAAAATAATTTTTATGTATTTTTGCTCCTAAAGCATTCTTAATATGAATAACATTCATTTCCAGTCATTCCTAGTCAAACTGGACCACCTCACAGCTCACAAGCTTGAGGTTGGTTGGTACATGCTACCATATATTGTTTAGTATCCTACTGTACTCTTAACTTTGACATTTGTCAAATGTATTCTCATGTATTGCTATTATTATATAACATATGAAAGGACAATATCTATGGTCCCTTCCACAGTAAATATATATATATACATTCTATAGTTTGTAAAATGTTTTATAAAATACTATTCTAGAAATAAAGAGGAAAAAGTGTGAACAGGACTTGCTGCAGGGTGAGGAATATAGAAGCTGCTATTAACCAGTATATTCCTCGTACTTTTTAGCAGATTAAGAGCCAGATTTTCTAAGCTGCGGGTTTGGAAAAGTGAAGATGTTGCCCATAGCAACCAATCAGATTTTAGCTGATATTCTTTAGTATGCAGAAAGAAAGGGAGAGCTAGAATCTGTTAATGGTTAATGGCTCTTAGCACTTGTATGAGTGTCAGAATAGTTTCTGCTTAGATAAATTATGAGTACAACTTCATCAACATTGTTGGTCCAGTGTGCGAAGGTACTATAGTTAGCCCACATAGTATCTCTGCACACTGTCCCACCTGCCACTCATACAAGTGCTAAGAACCATTAACACAGGAAATACAAGACTCGAAAGAGCCACATTTTTTGTGAAAATGGTGTTTTGCCTCAATTACAGATCTGAATTTGGTGGGAGGTAACGAGGCATGGCTCGGTTCGACTCGGAATCCCAAAATTCGGATCTGTTGGATTTTACAGAATCTGAACCACTAATC
>WWET01001169.1:292482-305166 GCA_011038615.1 Limnodynastes dumerilii
GGGGGGGCTTCTGGCCTGCATCATTGGTGCTGATTGCTGTTCTATATATATATTTTTTTTGTTAACTTTTTATTTTTCACTGCGACCATTGTATCTTTGTTTTGCTCACTTAATGTTCTTAATGCATACTGTTCATAAAATGCATTTTTTTTGTTTTTAACCTGCTAGGCATAAACCCAAGGAGGCACAGCCAAACCCTTAATGGTCTAAACACACCTCCTTTGACGGAGCACCACCAATTTGTGTTGGTGCAAATGTATCATATATGTATAATAATTAACTATGGGGAGCACCAAGAAATTGCTGTAACAAGGCCCAGAATTCCTCTTGGTGGATATGGTGCCTTGAAACAGTAGGTTTCCTTCTGAGTTGTAGAGACTAGTCCCATAAAGACAAAATAAGGAAACTTACTCCTGTAGAGCAATCTGCCAGTAGAGTTGGTTGGAGAGTGGAATCCAGCTGATCTGGCCACTGTAGTAATTGGAATCTACACCACCAAAAACAACTTCACCTGATTGGCTAAAAGAGAAACAAAAAGGTATGTATATAGTAAATAATCCAAAATATATAAAAGAACGCATTCAATGAACCAAATAGTTAATACATTACAATAATTAATTATGTTTATGATATAGTTCTTTCATAAGACGGATGTGATGGAGGTTGAGGTAAGAAGGATTAAAGGCAATATGGTAAGAAGGGATATGCAGTAATCAGAGCATTACAAGTTTATCGGCAAGCTAGAATACATAATTTAGATCTCTGCAGTAAATATGCCTTAGCCTTAATAATATATTTTCTTTGCATTTTAAATGTATTTATATAAATTTATACTTCAGTAATAGTAATATAAAAAAATTAATAAAGACAGGTGCTAAAGAGATGATAGAAATAAAATGTCAATAACATTTTGTCTTGACTTAGACTTTCTGTGATAGCCAAATATTGTAAAATGTATTGAAATAACTTGTATGCACAATGGAGTAGCTCCTTTAATTCATTTTTAGAAATATATTATACCTGCCGAGGTAGATACCGAACATGGGCTGACTCAAGAGACTCTCCTGCTGTAATCCTTGCATTACAGTGGTGGCTCCACCCACAGACAGGCCAGGATAAGCCAATCCCAAGATGCCATCAAAAGGAGAATAATAGAAGTTTCCGCTGGGTTCTGTAATGGTCAGTCCAAATTCTTGGTTTGTGATAGTAAGGCCTTGAATCTAGGAAAAATAATTCAATAAATGAATTACTTAGAATCAATATATGCAGCAATAAAAATGCAGTTTACATGATATTGATATAGTCCATCGTGGCATATTTAAAAAAACATGAATTTAGAAAAAAAACTTTAAAAAACAAACACAAACAAGTAACGATGCTTTATTAAAATAGCGTTGTCTCCCTGTTGCTGACTCCCAGGTAACAGATCCTGAGATTGTGCTAGTGCTGAGAGGATAGAAGCAGCATTTTAACTGCTACATTCTAATCCTGCAAAATGTCCAAAATGTAGGGCTTTTGTCCTTTTGAAAAATATGATAATAATAGATGGTGTCTTAACTTTTTTTTTGCTGCTACAGGTTTGATGGAAATTACAACTAATGCTACTTACGTAGACAGTATCATATCCAAATACACCAGTAACGCTGCTGGCAACATTGCCACCACCATATCCCATGGTGAATCGCTGTCCATTGGAAGTGTAGGTGGAAGACTGGCTTGGGGTAAATATATGATGGTTTGCTAAAGAAAAGGATACTTATGTTACTGCGATAGTCTTGAACAAACTTGGTAAGCATAGAAAATTCAGGTTTAAAGGGGACTGTATACCCCTTCCACAAAATTATGCATGAATTTAGAATTTTTCAGTAAAATTCCATGGGCTGATTTATTTTGATAAATAATCTAAAACTGTCAGATACTCACTGCAGGCTGTACTTTGGCAGTATGATGATGGGACCCAGAGGTTGGAGGATCCAGTGTCAAACAGAACCAGGAAGTTCTGGGGAGGTGTTCCAATGCTAATGGGCCCATAGTAATATGTCTAAAGAAAAATTGCACAATTAAGTCTTAAGAGAATTCTAAAATGGTACTATTATAGTTACGGTAGGTGGCGATATAGAGTCTTATGTCATTTAATTATTACTGTATATTAAGTCTGTTATAGAATATACTGAGGCAAAAGTAATGTATATTATAGGGCGTAATATATATTGTTCTATATATAATGGTTATGTTTTGTTGTGTGTTATGTGAAATGGTTATGTTTCGTTCATTATGTGAAAAGCATTAAAATGGACCAGGCATATGTTGATCTTGTTCTAAAGCTGGTGCCCACGGCCATCAATATCTGGGCTTAAAATATCTCACTGGAGCATGGGAGGTATGCTTAAGAGCACATCATGGGAGACTCTGGTGGCATTTTGTGTACAATAGAATTTATTCCGTAATGCCATGGTCCAAAGAAGCCCATATAAATGTGTGTAAAATGCGATAAGATCTCTGTTGACATACATCAAAATACATGGACTCAGAAGCAACAGCATATCCCCTGTATCTATCAGAAAGATCAATCTTGTGAGACTGTAGATACTTATCCAGTACTCCAGCTTCCCTCATGTTTTGTCTGATAGACTTCCCCTTGCTCAGAGGAACTCTGAAAAACAGCAAATAAAAATATAATATAAATATAAATGTAAAAATTCAATTCATTTGAAATATAAAGAGTCATATGAATTTGAATAATTTTACTTGCTATACATATATGATCTTTACAGGGTTCTCTCCTCCTCCACCGCTCCCTACCTCTCCTCCCTTATCTTCATCCACACTCCCACCCGCCCAACCCATCCGCTCTGCTGGTAACCAGCACCTCAACTCTAACCTCATAACTACCTCTCCAGCACCCTCCAATCCTTCAAACGCTCTCTCAAAGCCCACTTCATTAGGCTAGCCTACCCTTCTTCCACCTAAGCTTACCTGCCCTCCCCATCTTTAAATCTGTGTCTCCTGTTTGTTCACCCCCTCCCACTTAGCATGTTAGCTCTACCCTGCCCTCATTAATTCCTACCTCTTTCTCTCTACTGTCTATCTCTCTTCTTATTCATCTGCTCCTACACTCATATCCTGCATCTTTATTTTCCATACATACTGTTCTGCTATTTTTGTACTGTACTTTATTTTTGCATTGTACTTGTATTGTAGTCCTTATTTACATGAATTTGTACCCTGCCTGTTAATTGTGTTGTATATTTAATATTGCCTTTGTACGGCGCTATGGATACCATGTGGCGCCTTATAAATAAACATTAATAATAATAAAAATCTTTAATTGTGCCTTACTGATGGGATGAAGTTCAGTCTAAAGGAAAAAGTAATAATATTCCTATTTTTGCTATTATTCCATATAGTAACTGTTTGATGATAGTCACCTCACAAGCCCCTCTGAAAGCTGCAAGCAAACAAGAGCGAAGATCAAAATTTTCATGATTGCGTTGATCCTCCAACCTCACCAGTAAGAACCCGGCTGATTTTTGTAACTTGGGATCCTCCTTATATAGTGAAACTGGTTACTTTATCAGCGGATACCATCATAATATCTTTCTGCACTGTTTGTTAGAAATAATCTTGACAAACATTGATGCAAGGTGAACGTTTGGTTCAAGATATTTGGCATAATATTGGATTGCTAGCGATAAGAGACTTACTTAGCATGATATAAAACTGGCATTTTCCATTATTTCATATACAGTTTAAATAACCTTCATGTTTTTACAGCTGCAGGACTTTTCTTCTTAACTTAATTTTCAAACCCTGTAGGTTTGGTGCAACTCAAAACAGTTCTTCAACCATCAACCTTTAATGAACACACTAAACTGGTATTCCCTAACCTGTCTGATGCATCTAACATAGAAATATAGTGATAGTTTTTTAAACCTATACTGACCCTAGATCCTATTTTACCCTCAATTTAGTTTGAGATTTAGTAGGATTTAGTCAGTGTTAGTAGGATTGCTTGTGATATTGTATGCTTTAGCCATTTGGTCTGTCAGTGTTAGTAGGATTGCTTGTGATATTATATGGTTTAGCCATTTGGTCTGTCAGTTTCAGTAGGATCCTTGTCCTGTGCTTGCTCTAGTCGGGGGTGTTACCAGACATCTGCATGCCTAATCTCTGCATGGAGATAGGCATGCAGATGAAGGTAAGTGGGAGACAGTAAGCAGATCAGATGGGTGCAGATCCGTGTAGAGATTTTAAGGTAGGATTCTGGACATCTAAGAACTCCGCACGTGAGAAGAGAGTGACAGGGGAGTTCACTTCCCTTTCAGGGGTGGACTTACTGACCCTTGTGCATATGCAAAATGCACATAGCTCTGGATCAGCTCTTTAGAATGTAGCTTTAATGGAGTAGGGACTGAAGTGAATGGGAAATATTCTTTGTAATGTGCTGCAGAAAATGTGTGGTGCTATTATTTTGTGAAGGCTGATCTAGATCTTCTTCAGGGTAGCATAACAAAAAATACCCAGGGATCTTTTACAATTGTGGTAGACAGCAGAGGTGACAAAAGAGCTACAGCCTCATTCCAGAAATGTGAAATCTTGGGACATGACCACCAGATATGGCGGAAGGTACCCCTCTGTCCACAGCTTCGCCAGCACCTGGGTGACACATCTGGAAACATTTTACTTAATTTGTCTGGAGTATGATATCTCCAGTAGTACACCTTATATGCATTCTTCTTAACTCGGGTAGAGATAGAGCAGGTGGAAACCGCCTCTCTAATAGTTTCCCAGTATTCTTCCTCTGGAGGAGGTCCCAGATCTCTCTCCCATTCCCGCTCATGCCTAGCATCCGGTTCCAGAGTAGAGTCCAACAAAATTTTATATAGCGAGGAAATTCTACCTCTACTCATTGAAGCAAACATAGATTTTCAAAAGAAGATCATTCTGTTTTCTGTAACTCAGTTTTACACAAGGCCAGAAAGTGCCTAAGATGCATGTATTCCAAGAAACTGGGAGAGAGATCCGGGTACGCAGCTTTCAGATCGTCTACTTTTCTGATGTTTTGCAAAGCATATACCTCTGGTGATACATTTTTGGGAAAAGGCACGAGAGGAACCCGCTGGGAAATCTGGGTTATCCCACAAAGGCATAATATATATAAGAGGAGAGGGAATCTTAAAGAATATCTTACATTTATCTCAAATAGCAATCTTGTAGCTAACGGGGGTGCCCTTGGGTTAGGGAGGCCCCACATATATGACAACCCCTTTATATCTAGAAATGACGCTTCAAGATCAGCCCAGGACAGATTGCGGGGGAAGGAATTGTAAAGGAAGCAACTACTTACCTCCACCATTGTCTGTAGGTTTTTTAATAAAGAGAGTCGAATCTGGGGGCGCTTTGAATTTCATACAAATTGGGACATAAATATTTCAAGCAACATTAATTTGGACAGAGGGACCTGCGCAGGTAAAGCTTGAAAATAGTAGAGTATTTTAGGGAGGGCATTTATATTATTAATATTAATAATAGTAGTAGTTTATTCAAATCTATTTTGTAGACCTACATTATTTGTATTATGAAACATCAATAATATATTTGCCTCTTTTACACATAAAGCTGTCTATTATAATACATATAAAAAAAAGATTTAGTTTATTGGTGTGTTACAATTTCCTTGTCATTATATAAATATTATTTTAGGTATTGATTAATAATATAAAAAGGGTAACTGAGTACTTGGAAAGAAATAACGGAAAATAAAGCATCAAGAAAACAAAAAGTTCTCTCTTGTAACATTTTTACACAATTGAGTCTTATCAAGTGAAATTAAATAATGCAAATAACATTAAAGCCTTCTAATCTATGTATATTTGCTAGGTTCTTAGAATCAGATTTCAAATAGAAGGTTATGTTCCATGTCTTTCCAAAATAAATGACGGACTTGCTGACTGCTGACTTTATCTCCCTTTATATAATGAGTTTGGTGTAATTATTTATAAATATGAATGAGAGGTTCAACTTGTATAGTGCAGCAGAGTAACATTGTATACAAGTTTCACAGGTTGCATACAAACACTCAAACAGTGAAGCACAAAGCAGATATGTTCCCTTTGGGTAAGGGTCGCCGCTGAGAACAGCCCTTTTTCAAGAGGGCCGTTTTAGACACCGCATTTACAAACACAGAGGTCCTCAGAAACTTTCTGCCTCACCGCAAACAGGTAAGCACAGTTCTCTATTTCCCCAACACCAACCCTTATGCAAATTCTTACTCTAACCCTGCCCTTCCATTACCCTAACTCTCCTTCCCTGCAGTCTAACCCTAAGACTCCTTTCCCTGCAGCCTAAGCCTAAATCTCCCTTCCTCACAGCCTAACCCCAAAGACTCCCTTCCCTGCAGCCTTACCCCAAGTCTCTCCCTCTAGGCTCCATTCCCTCCCTGCAGCCTATCCCTAAATTCCCCTTCTCCCATCCATCCCCTCCCTGCAGCCTAACCCTAAATCCCTACTAAACTACATCCTATCCCCTGCACTAACCTGTCCATCCACTCCTTCTCTTCCAGAGAGTGGTCCTGCAAATGCAGTCAGTAGACTTGCCCACTTTCCCAAAAGAAATAGAAACAAATAAAACAGTGCTAATCTAATAAAAGAATATTTAGGTATATTCACCAGTTTTGAAAAAAGGCTTAAACCGAGCAGCGTATAAAAACAATGTATTTTTATTACCATAAATGACCATAAAACAGTTAATAAAACCAACTAAAAAAGAAATAAACAATATATGAATCAAAGTGGCAAAAGCAGACTGTTATAGTGGAATCTGAAATAATAATAGACGACCACCTCAATGATGAGTGAGTATATATGATTTCAAAGGTCTTCGATCCATAGAAGCTTAGGAATACAGATAGCATCCTACCACCGATGTGCTTCTGACTTGTGACTCATTCCCTGGACCACGTATTTACTTTGAATCCACCCAATTGTGATTACTTTATTCAGTGAATGCTATCCATTATATGTATACCAGATGATCCGAAAGTACTTGTACTTTGCACAGCTTGCCTCTCCGTTGCTAAAGATTGTTTCTATCACCAAATATATTCTGCATTGTATGCTATAACAGTCTGCTTTTGCCACTCTGATTCATAAATAGTTTTTAAGGGTTTTTTTTAACATTCCTGTTCCTCTTCCTTGAAACATTTATATTGGTGTGATGAAGTCACCAAAAAAAACAAAAAACAGTGAAGGGCCATTTCTAAGGATAGGCAAGCCATGCAATCCTATTGTGTGCTTCCCAAAGTGAATTAAATGAGTTACATACATGCATCTCATAGACAACAGCCACATTAGATAACAGATAAGGCTGCATCATTCACATAAACAGTATGGGTAGGACCACATCTGATTCATTGAAAGACTCTAATTTGTATGCGGCCATGTCAATCATGGAAACAAATGTGGTCCTGCCCTGTATTAGCAATACTGCTTATGTGAATGCCATGTTAGGTCACTTAAGCAGAGTATGCCTTGAAGGAAGGGAGAGAAGAAGACAGCAAAGGTAAGTAATGTTTAGAATAGGTTATTAAACAGTTCTAGAAGTAACAAATGGAGGCTGTACATCTAAAAGGGGTAGAAACTGAAACAGGACCCACATACAAGGGGCAGAAAAAGGCTAGAAACATATATAATTGACAGAAATGGAAGCTGGACACATATACAGTAGGCAGGGTGGATGGCTGGACACATATATAAAGGGTAGAAGGGGATGGCTGGCCATATATACAAATAGCAGAAATGAATGGCTGGGCGCATGTATAATGTCCAGAAGTGGATAGTTAGATACATATTCAAGGGGCAAAAGTGAATGACTGAGCACATTTTCAAGGGGCAAAAGTATTATGAACTTGAATAAAGTAGCAGCCATGTTGTAACAAGAATCCATTTTGTTTTGAGTATCCATTTTGTATATTGCTTCAATTAATATTAGTTTATTCAGCTTGAGAAAGGAGAAAGCAGTTTCAGACAATAGAAACCAAGTTACACCCAATTCTAAGGAATGTTTGGGTAAGACCTTGAGATAAGGAATATATGTGGAATGGTCCTGAGAATGGGGGTTGATGGGCAGATGGTTTGCCTAGAAGGTAAATGAATGTTTTATGTGTACAGGAAGACAGTTAGTGTGTTAGGTGTCTGTTAGAAGGTTCTTTGTTAGCTAAATGATAAGAGCTAGACGTTATTATTCCAATTAACTTGTATTATGACAACAGTTTAATATATATTTTTTTATTATACCAGGATATCCGACATATGCTAATATGGGCTTTAGTCTTACGTTATGTGTTTTCACATAACATAACGTAACGTATTTCACATTTTTTACCTGTAGTAGTTATGTTTAATCAAGATAGACAATTCTGCGAATTGTAGAACACTATGTGGATTAGGTGTCCTCCTAAAAGTTTAATGATCAGAGTGCTATAAAAATGTAATCTTAACTGTAATAAAGTCTTTTGACTGAACAAGCCTGTGTCTGTCAATTTGTTCTCTGCTACCGTATTGATGATAACTCTTATGTGATTGCTGATTAAACTTGGATCCATGGATCTACCTGAGCTGGTAGATTCCACAGCATATTTACAAGGCGCAGAAGGGGTTTAGTGAGTACATAAACAAGGGAATGCAGAGAATGGCTGGGTACATATACAAGAGGCAGAAGTGGATTTTTTTGTTAAGGGGGGAGGATACAACATTTTTCCGCTAAAGCATTATTCCGCCCTGAGCGATAGGTCTAAAAACAGCTGCTTCCATGCAGTATAAGCTAAAACAAAAAAAAAGTGTAATTAAACATCTGTGTATTTTTCTTGTCTTGTTTTATTTTTATTTTTTCCTTCTCATAAACCAACCTCCAAAGCCAAGGGGAGCCAGAATGATACCTAGTCCAGTCCAGAACTGATAATGTTATTATTATTATTATTGTTTATTTATAAGGCGCCACAAGGTGTCTGCAGTGATGTACAAAATACAGTACAGACATACAGGGTAGGGATGAACAGAATAGTACATAATAAAATACAATTTAAATATAAATAGATCACAAAAATACAAAAAAATGTAAGCAAGCACAGACAGCAAAGCAAAATGTGAGGTGTCAAGCTTGGCAGATCAGGGAGGAGGGGATAGAACGCAGTGGAAGGTTGAGAGGGAGCCACCAGGTGGGGACGAGGTAAAAGGGTAGCAGAGGGGGACAAGAGGGTACGAAGTGAGGGGGGAGTGGTAAAGAAATGAACAACACTAGGATGGAGGGCCCTGCTCACATGAGATAAATGGGAAGCATAAACTTCGAAGACATAAGGATGTTGATTTCCTCAATAACAGAGGGGACAATGCTGTGGTTATAACTATTGTAAAAGCACTAAAGACAATATACTCATATCTGTGATTCTCATCTCTCTTTACTATCTGCTCATCTAACAATGACCATCAATAATCGCCAGTGTTAGGAAGAAAATCAAACGATGCAATGTTCTTTGGTAGGATGAAATATGACTGTGGAAGCATAAACACTAATACAATATTGTACCAAACTGTTGTTTATTGTGTGATCGGCAAGAAAATTGGATGAAAATACGGCAGTATGTGTCTAGCTTAATAGTTTTAAAAAAACGCTGAAAATTAGAAAGTATGCCCGAAACAACAAATCCTCCCTACTTGTTTAGGCCACCTTCTTTTATCTGCTCCTCTCAGCTCCCTTTAACGTCATTTTTACTGTTATAGCCATGATGCAGAAGAGAGACATTGCAGACAGGCAATGATTTGTGCCGTTGGTAGTCAATGCAAGTCACTGTTTGTCTACTTGCAGACATCTACTTACCCTCCAACATGACCCATTCGGTTAGGTACACAACACTCTGCTCCTGAGCTTCCAACTGTCATTTACTATGGTAACCACCTTTATTGAAGAGAAAAATGTTTTTCAAACATCAATTAACTCATTAAATTCAGGTGAGTAACAGTTAGAAGCCCAGAAGCGAAGTATTGTGTACTTAATGAAATGGGTCATGTTGGAGGATCTGTATCATTGCAATGGGGTGGATCCAGAACTACGTTTGCCATATGTTTATTCGCGGAGCGTATTTTCGTGCGCGTAAATTTGTTACACTCCCCTCGGCACACCCCTTGCACGGACATATTTTGTTAAGATACGCTTTCCAAACCCTCCCTTAACTTTTTCCAACGTAACCGCAGTCATACGCACACATACGTATGGGCTAGACGAATTTACGCAGCTAAGCACGCCCATACTGTACACTTTAAATACAACCCCCTGCCTACTTCACGTATTTCGCACGTATTTTGTTAAAACTTAAAATTGGCACGCCCACACATAAGTATTTACGTGACACATATGTGAATGGCCCATACGTTCACAATTACGCTACGTTAATGTATGTATTTTCTATGGTGCGCATGCGCAGTGCGTACAAAACAGTGATTTTACGTCTCTGCCACGCGTAAATTCGCTCCGAGGCGTAGTTCTGGATCAGGCCCAATGTGAGTAAATAGCAATATTTAAAGGAGTAGAAAAGTTAACCAACTACACTGCTAGTATATTGAAAAATATAGGATAATGTGTCTCAATTAAACCCTATTAAAGAGAGGTAGCATAGATAAAGGTAGCAGTGGTAACCTTTCATGGAGGAAAATTCTCTATCAGTGTTTAAATATGAAGGGCACAGTACTTCTTAGTGAGTCAGTACAACTTTCAAAGTAAAAGATTACACCTACTTCCAAATCATGGTCCCAAGAATGTAAAATCGTTTTTTACTACATTAATATATAGTAAATACAATAGCTGAACAATGACATGATTATATGTAAAACATTTATATAATATATCCCTCTTCCCAGATAAAGGTCACAGACATTTCTATGGGACGCTATTAAAGCAGACCACTCATATAAAACTTCAACTTTTTTGAAATGCCACTTCAAAGGTGTTCATTTGAGACACATTACCATTGACCTATTTATTTTATTATGGAGGAGCAGTTAGGTAGGTTAAGTCCTTGAACCTAAGGCAGGGATATTGTGACCACGGTAGCACCCACAAGAAGATGGCTTCCATTCAGCTGCCTGGCCAGATAATGCCTCAAGCCCCTGCATTTATCTTGTACTAGTGACAGCTAGAATCAGACATTGCTATGACCTCAAAATTTAATTTTTAGAAGGTTTTAGCCCTCATTACCTACATACGGCAAACGTCAAAGTTTTATATACCGCAATAAAAAAAAGAATGTTTAGGTATTAACTATTCCCCATGTATAAGACGCTCCCATGTATAAGACGCACCATAATATTGGGCCCCGAAATTTAGAAAAAAAATTATTACATAAAGTTAAGTTGCCCCCTCCTTCTGTGTCCATTCAGCCTTATTGCCCCCTCTTTGTGTCTGTCCAGCCTTATTGCCCCCTCCTTCTATGTCCATTCAGCCTTATTGCCTCCTCTTTGTGTCCATCCAGCCTTATTGCCCCCTCCTTCTGTGTCCATTCAGCCTTACTGCCCCCTCTATTTGTGTCCAGCCAGTCCTATTGCCTCCTCTTTTAGTGTCCAGCCAGTCTTACTGCCCCTCTCCATGTCCCTTCAATATGTGATTGTAGAGTAAATGAGCCGGTTGTGCTTGGCACAGCCGCGGCTCTATTGAGTCACACCAGCGTCTTCTGCAGAGCGCGCCGCGGAGGAGAGAGCTGGAGGGAGAGCCAAGGTACTGGTAAGTGTGCTGCTGGGGATGTGAAGGGATCCACCGGAGATTTTCCCAGCTCCCTGGCAGGCTACATCCCCTGTATAAGACGTACCCAGGTTTAAGAACCCACATTTTTAAAAAAAAAGGTGCGTCTTATACATGGGGTATATGGCCCCTAAGAAATTACAAGCTTAACTTAAATTTAATAATGATAACAGTTTTTCTTATTAAAAATGACATATAATTGCAAAGAAAAAATCAGAACAAGTAATTGTCCCAACAGGAGCCTCTATCACTGCACTCCGGGTCTCATTATTATTATTAACATTATTGAAGCTTATATCTAATGAAATAAATAAAATATCAAACTTTATTAAGTATATATTAAAAAATAATAAAGATAGAGCGGCGAAATTATTAAAAAAAACATAGAATACTTGCAGTATAACACTGGTAAATGGTTAAAAACAATGTGGTGCCTCACTGATTGCCCAAATATTCTTAACTCACACCCTTAGGTATTAACCATAAAGAAATCAAAGTGGTCCAGGCTAGTAATATTAAAGTATCAGGGATCCAAAAAGTGGTTAATAATTGCCAAAAGAACGTCCTTGGCTGACAAGAAGTCCCTCGTATGATATCGATTGATCCGGTATCAATAGTTAATAATACAGAGCTTATGGCACTAAACTGTATTATTGGAGGACAGAATTAAATTAAAAAATTGTAGGGAATAAACCCTTAATTAATATATGGTCCCCAAAGTTAGATCCAATAATCTAGTAATCGGTTCTAAATGCAGCGCTATATAGCCTATAGCGCTATGCTATTTAAATCAAATACTAGCTATATTGCTAAGAAAAACAGTCCCATATATACATGCACTCAGCAGGTTAAATACCCGTCTTGGTGCAGAGACTGTTCAATTAGCGCTATTGATTA
>WWET01001169.1:329214-340495 GCA_011038615.1 Limnodynastes dumerilii
ATTTTATTCTATGCATGCAGGGAGAATGCTTTGCTTTTACTTATTGCACACAGATACCTGATCAGCTTCACTTTTAAACTGCTAATTAGACTTGAGCTGGGAAACATCACCTTTTAACTATAATACTGTTGCAACAAATTAAATTTGACTCCCCTGAAATCAACATGGTTTAGCCCAGGTGTAACTTTAAGTTTTTATTTTCAGCCTCTGAATCAGGTCCTCAGTCACTCCCTATTGTACGGAGTTGTGCATGTGTGGAAATCAGCTCTGCACATACTGAGATCCAATGCATAACATCTGCTGCACGCATGCGCAGATCACTAAAAACGCCAAGTAAATGCGTATTAAGTCTGAACACGGCTCAGAGTATTTCCATGGGCTACACAGAGAGAACTAATGAAAGCAGGATCTAGATCTAAGTGCCATAAACAGATGCTAAGTCATATAGATTAAACAACTGGGACCGGGTAACATAGGGTAAAACATAAAATGACAAAGAAAAGGGAGAGGCCAATATCAAATTCAGTATTGTCTATGGGTATATAAAAAACATATCTTAGAGAACTAGGACAAAATTGTAGGGACTTGTTGTGATGTACAGGGGTGATGGCCTTAGCAGCGATGTTAAGATTACGGAGCGATTAATTTTAATAGGTCGACACTGAGACTGGTAACCAATTAAAAATTCAAAATAAGGTGCCGTCCGGAACCTCTGACTTTTTGATCTCTCTTTCAGAAAGTCTAATAATCGATGGCCAAAACTCCCGCAAGGCAGGCAGGCCCACCATATGTGATATAGGGCCAGATCCAAAGCTATGAAATTGGCCGAATTCGAGCGAGCGTACGACCGTTTTTTGCGTATTTTCGTACGAAAATTCGCACTTCGCATGCCTAGTTTGACAGCTTCCGGTCGGCTGGACGACATGAGCGTATAGCGGTCGTATTGTGAGCGAAATGTTCGCTCGAGGGGCGTGCGTTCAGTACGACGTTCGCCTGGGCGCTCGCTTTACTACACGGCGGTGGGGATAGCCATTTACGCTCGTTTTACTACACGGAGGCGGGGATAGCCATTTAAATTGTACAGTATGGGCGTGCTAAGCCCATACGCTTTGCGTAATATGTGCGAAAATTCGTACGGCCGACGGGAGTACCTAGTGTAGTGTATAGCCGCCGTACGCAGGTACTTTACAATGGGAGTGTTAGGGGCGTGTATGTTTATTCGCACGGGCGAACGTACGCATTCACCCGTCGGACGGCAATTTCGTAGCTCTGGATCAGGCCCATAGAGACCCTTTTGCTGAGTGACAGCACCAACAAAGATCCCCCAGGATAGAATATATGCAGTGTTTCCAGACTTCGATTCCACCGGGAGATGAGCTTGAAGGATCACTCCATTGCCTTTATGTTTATGGAGCATGCTCATCTAGATCTCAATCCCATAATATGGTGTGGGAAGGAGTGGATGGAAATGTTTTATGCTCAGGAATAGTTTATAAAGATGAGAGATTGCATGTGGGTAGAAGGGGAAACCAAGGGCACCAACGCTACAGAGGATCCAGAGTCACACTTTTGACAATTACCTATTGTTTTATCCCAATGTTTTGCTTCCACTCCAGTGTCCTGGTTAACATGGAATCACTATAGTATGTGTAAATGTGTGGGACCTGAAGGCCTCTAGTTAGCTTCTCAAGACACAATGGCCCAGATCCAGAACAACGCTTGTGAGCGAATTTACGCGTGGCGGAGACGTAAAATCGCTTTTTGGTAAGTACTGCGCATGCGCACCATAGTAAATACGCTCAGTAGCGCAGCGTAATTGTGAACGTATGGGCCATTCACGTATTTGTCACGTAAATACTTACGTGTTGACGTGCCAATTTTATGTCAGAAATACGTTAAGTAGGCGGGTGTTTGTATTTAAAGTGTACAGTATGGGCGTGCTTAGCAGCGTAAATTCGTGTTGCCCATACGTACATGTGCGGATCACTGCGGTTACGTTGCCAAAAGTTAAGGTAGGGTTTGGAAAGCTTATTTTGACAAAATACGTACATTCAAGGGGTGTGCCTAGGGGAGTGTAAAGAATTTACGCACACGAAAATACGCTACGCGAATAAACGTTCGGCAAACGTAGTTCTGGATCTACCCCAATGTTTCTAGTTTAGGTTTAGGTCAGGGTTTACAGCCACTCCAGATAATGGTTTACAGTATATGTTGAATGTTGGAAACCATGGGGCAGGTATAGTCCACTGGCAGTTTTAAGTTTGGTGAGTATTGGGGAAAAATCTATGTGAATAACTGTGTGAGATCTGAAGAAAGAGTAATACCCAGATATTGCAGGTGACTTTCATACCATTGAAACAAGAAGTTGCTGCAAAAGCCCTTGGCTACTTCCAAGCTTTCTGTGATATTAAGCGCTACTGGTTTAATATAGTTGATCTTAAAGTTTGAGAGATCACCAAATATCCAGAATTCTCACACAATAATGGGTAGAGATGTAAAAGGTTTAGTGAGGGTTGCCATGAGGTCATCAACAAAGAGGGCAAGTTTACACTCCATGGGCTATATTTACTAACCTGCAGAAAAAGAAAAGTGGGGATATTGTTCATAGCAACCAATCAGATTCTAGCTGACATTCTCAAGTGTGCAATGGGAAAATGAGTGCTAGAATCTGATTGGTTGCTATGGCCAACATCTCCACTTTTCCTTTTTCCCGCAGTTTAGTAAATCTAGCCCCACATCTCTGACACAAATCCCTGTTATGTCAGGATTGGCTCTATTGGCTCTAGCCAGTGCCTCCATACAGAAGACAAACAGTAGGGGAGATGAAGGGCAGCTTTGGCCTCTTGACCAAGAACAAATCCAAATGAATTGTTATGAATTAGATCTGGGAGGATATGTTTTAGCTGATTCTCCAGCATAATGACTGAAACTATGGTAAATATGGAGGAAAAAACAAAAAAGGGCGTCTACTCAAACTAGAGTGACAGCAAGACACGGTTTAAACAGCGCACACCTCAAATCATGCAGAGTCAATTGAGTTTTGAAAAATATATATATAAACCTTTATTGCCACATATCAATAAGCCTTCAAAAGGCGAAGTAAACAAACATATTAATCAGTATTTATACTGATTAATATGTTTGTTTACTTCGCCTTTTGAAGGCTTATTGATATGTGGCAATAAAGGTTTATATATATATTTTTCAAAACTCAATTGACTCTGCATGATTTGAGGTGTGCGCTGTTTAAACCGTGTCTTGCTGTCACTCTAGTTTAAGTAGACGCCCTTTTTTGTTTTTTCCTGCATAAATTCATTGACTTGGTCTAGCGGCACCCTTACCTGGCTATTAGTTCTATTTTATTTAGGAGTTTGGTGCAACACTATTTTTCTTTTATGGTAAATATGGACCTGATTCTTAATTAGGGACAGAAGGGGAGTTACGCAATTCATTTGCGCAAGTCCTTTTCACATGTAACATTGGTGGTCAGATTTACGTGTCAGAAAGGCTTATGTAGGGAACTTCCGTACAGAAGAACTTCTGTGAAAGAGGCCGGCATTTAATTTACACATGGCTAAACCGGGTTAGCCATGCTAATTAAGTTAAGTGTAGGGAGAGGCAGTTCCGCACGGATCTGTGTCCATGCAGACACTGGTCCATGCGGTTAAGTTAAGGTAGGGAACTCCGTATGAAGGGCGTGCACTCCCCTACTCCATGCGTAATTACAGATCTTTGTGAATACATAAGTCGCACAGAGATCTGAATCTAGCCCTATTTGTTTAATTGATGTTCTTTCTTTGCTAAGGCTATTTTAAAAAACTGAGGTTAAGTGTGGGGTAGTTTGAACTCATTGTAAAGGGCTTTTTTAATGTTTGTACAAATTACCGAGCTTTAACTAGCAAAGCTTTTATGAGTACAAGCCTAAACTTCTACCAATACTATTCCTATATACTGGGAAGATTCTGACCATGGATGCATGTACACTTTGGTAACCTAAGAGTCAAAGGGCCTGATCCACGTACAACGTTTTTTTGCGTATTTTCGTACGAAAATTCGCACTGCGCATGCCCAGTATGACAGCTTCCGGTCGGCTGGACGACATGAGCATATAGCAGTCGTATGGGGTGCGAATTTTTCGCTCGAGGGGCGTGCGTTCAGTACGACGGTCGCCTGGGCGCTCGTTTTACTACAGGGAGGCGGGGATAGCCATTTAAATTGTACAGTATGGGCGTGCTAAGCCCGTACGCTCAGCGTATTATGTGCGAAAATTCGTACGGCCGACGGTAGTGCCCAGTGTAGGGTATAGCCGCCGTAAGCAGGTACTTTACTATGGGAGTGTTAGGGGCGTGCATGTTTATTCGCACGGTCGAACGTACGCATTCGCCCGCCGTGCGAAATTTCATAGCTCTGGATCAGACCCAAAGACACACTATTAGTAAAGACAAATAATCAAAAGTATACAAAGTAACCACAATGGAAATGTAATCTTCTGGATGAAATTTCCATGACAAAACTGAGGCAATGATTTGCTTCTATGTGCTGCCAAGAATAGAAAGAGACAAGTTTAACCTTGGTAAAAAAAAATAAACGTCACACTATTATAAATGTAAGATAACTTGTGGCTGGTCTGACGACTTCAACCTTAATATAGAAAAACGTTTCTGTATGTTCCTTATGGTTTTAATTTTTTTTTACTATTTTGCACTTTTCTCTCCTCTATAATTTTTACCTATTTGTTTAAGAAAGGATCTCTGTTTCAGATCATATTTGCAACCACAGACTATAATAAGTTGAGATGAATGGTTATGTTTTGTAATGTATTAAATTACCAGGCATGCACTATGATAATAAACCTGATTTTCTTTACACTGTAAGCTTGCATTGTAAGCACATAAAAAGCAAACACAATCCCCATACTAGTTTTCCGAATAATCATAATAAGCATTCTGTTTATTTGCTTTGCCATGCAGAATGTTTTTACCTTTTCCCTAAAATTCAGGCAGAAGCAGCATTCATAACAAAAAAAGAAAGAGAAAGTGATGGGATACCAAGAGATGGTCCCCAAAACTAACAAAGCGCCATGTTTAATATTGCACACCATATAAAACTTAGCTTTTAATTAGATAACTTAAAAATAGCCAATTAATATGGAACCCAATGCTATTGGGAAAAATTAATATTTTTCCCAATAACATTGGGTTCCATATTAATTAATAATTAATATGGCCATTCTTTTGCACCCAGCCAAATAAGGAGCACACACCTTCCCACACAAATTACACTACTAGCATGTACATATAAACTTTTTTTTGCCTTGTGCAATCCTTAATGAAATATTATTATACCTCTGTGCAATTGTGCATCTACAACTCCAGAAGCAGCATTCAGTCCAGTCCAATTACAGTAATAAAATGTGTTGTACACTAAAGTAAGACACCTAAAATCATCAGTTTTAAGTATCTTTCAAGAAAATAGAGATGAACAGTTCGGATTCCGTGAAATCCGACAGATCAGAGTTTCTAAACGAGACCAAATGCCATTTTCCCAGAAATGTCGGATCTCCCAGTTTTTAATTCTGCAGCGTTAAATCGTCATAAGTGATTGGAGAGTTTAGGAGCACTGCTGTCACGTGTTTGTGAGGGTTTATAAGGCACTCCCTCGTGATTCTGGAGGCATTTTAGATAGGAACAAGAGACTGTTTCGGCGCGCCATACAGATACATGCATTTTAGATAAGAGAGTGGTGGCGAAAGATCTTTGTGTGCTGTAGCTGCAGAGAATGATACAACTATCCACTCTTGTTGGTCAGTGATATTGCTCTGCTGTTGTTAAATAAGAACCCAACAACCCGTTTTTAGGGCTCTCTTTTTTTACTTAAAAAATATTGATGGCCAGGTGCACGTGCATTACACATGTATTATTCGCAAAAAGTCATTACACTAATTCAGGGCCGTATTCAGAGAAACGTTTTCACATGGAGTTCCGAATGTATTTTTAGGATCGGATCAACCGCGCATGCGTAGTAACTTTATTTATGTAAGTTACATTGAATGTACGCTCGTAAGTGCTTTAAGGCATGGGTATGTGAATCGCGCTTGGGTACATACATGCGGATGGGCGGCGTAGAAATCCGTGCTTGAAAATTTACATAAAAGTGGGTGGGGGAGGCATTTAAATGAACGCATGGAGGCGCGGTTAAAAAGAATCGCATGGACGGAGCACATATACGCTAGTAAGTCCACATGTAAAGAACAGAGTGGTCTAGGGACTCGTAAGTCACCGACAGCACATCCTGGAGAGGGTAATGTCTGGGTTGTTGGTGGGTGTTTCCTTGCTCCGGCCGTGTGTATAATTGCGTACGGATCTCTGAATACGGCCCTCAGTGTAGTACTAGGCTAACCATTTTTATCCAAGTAGTGGACACATTTACTAGAACTTCATTTTTTTCTGCATTGTTTTTAAGCACAATATTTACTTGTAGTGTGACTGCTGACCACTCAGTTAAACACTCTGTAGTCAACCTATCCTATTTGACAGTACACGCTGTCTATAATACCAATCCAGCTGACCCCTTATTTTTGTAGGAAGTCAGTTTGGTAAAGCTTTCCCTAGTTGTAAAATAAAGCCTAGTTTGTTAGTTATTTATATCCATTCTGTTCCTGTTTTTTTTGTTAGGAGTGAATTAGGAAAAACTTTGTGGGTTGTGTGGTTAAAAAGCCACATTTGCTATTTCATTCAAGTCTGGTGTGCCATCCTTTTTTCTTTATTAGGCACACAAAAATATTAATACATCCATTGTGTCCCTGTTTTTTGTATGGAGGTAATTTTGAAAAACTTTTCTAGTGGTGTGGTTAAAAAGCCAGGTTTGATATTTATATAAATTCTGGTAAAAGATCCTTTTATTTATAAAAATTGACAATTATTAAATTGTCAAACCTCCTTGTTGAAGTCTTTTTATTTAATGAAATTCCATAATGGACCTGTCTACACAGCAGGTGCACCCCAGTACTGGCTGGAATTGCCAGTCCTCCTAGTAGTTCAGCAACACCTACTACTAGTAAAAGTTTAATAAGAAAGCATAAGAGACGGCACTCTGAAATCCTAGATGTGGTATCCCTGCTTCGTAAAACCACACCACAAAGACTAAGTGTAAAAGTGATTGCAGACAAATGCTGCATTGCAAACATTCCATACATTACACATAGTAGAAAGGAAAGGCTCAGACCATGGTCGTTATTTGCGGTAGCTGGTCCTGTTAGTGTTGTCACACGCACTAGAATCTCCACTACAAAAGCCATTTCCAAACAAAGCCATGTATCAGTCACCTGTAAATCTGGCAAGTCCATTACCAAAAAGAAAAGTTAGGGAAAAGAAAATAATGTTGCTTCTGAAAGGTCAGAATTTATTAAGAAGAGTGTAAGGTTGTCCACAAAAGCTGTGTGTGAGTCAGACACTTGTGATTCAGACGACACCGTAATGCTTGCGAAGACTACTTACACCAATTCATATCCTACTTCCAAGCTGTGGATGACCAATAATAAAATGAATGATAGTGTTGGCATTTAAATTGATGCTATTGTGGTAGCAGACAGGTTAAGGGGGCGCGTTGTGTATCTGTTATTAATGAGCATGAGGATGATGTTGTTTGTGCCAAAGACAGTCACACTTTGGTAACCAAAATTTGTGACAGTGATGAGAGCATTGTCATGCCTGGGCAAACCAAAAATATGCACTCTATGGAAATATTTTTACCCAAATCCCTGCAAGTAACAGGGATAGATCTCAATACGTCCAATCTCCACCACCAACAACTTCATCATCAACATGTTCATTAGCAATAGGGAGTAGTCCAGTAATGAAATTGCTTGAACAAAGGGACTCCCTTGAGGAAGCCATGAGTGAAAAGGTTTGGTGCTGCCACTGCTGCTGTGGTTGACACCTCATCACAGAAGAGAAGACTATTTAAAACAAATGTCTATGGAACAAGCCTTTGCTAGAGGTTCCAAGTATGGCAGCTGCCATCCTGTTCCAAAGCACATCACTGAAGCCATGACAGCTATGCTAACAGTAGATTTATGTCCTATATCCGCAAATAATACACCCGGTTTCAGAAGTTTAGTTGAGTTCATATGTCCATGATACCAAATTCGATTCTTCTTTTGAAGAACAGCAATTCCTCAACTATACCGTGGAGTAAAAGGAAAACTGATTTGTTATCTACAAAAGACAATTTTGTGCCAACTATCCATATAACAGGATATGTGGACAAGCGGTTACATAGTTACATAGTTGATGAGGTTGAATAAAGACACCAGTCCATCAAGTTCAACCTATTTTGGATCTCCCACGATCTCTATCTTTATATTTGGAGTTAATCCATATGAAGCAAACTCCAAATTGTTGCAATCAGAAAAAAATAAATAAAAATCCCTGCTGACCCAAAATGGTTGTCCTATTTCTCCCTGGCTCCACTACTGTCCTTCATTTAAATTTGTGGTCCTGGCAACCCTGGCTGTCCCTTTCTGCTAAAAATTAATCTAATCCTTTCTTAAACATATCAAGTGAATCTGCCATCACAACCTTTGCTGGCAGTGAATTCCACATCCTGACTGCCCTTACTGTAAAGAATCCTTTCCTTTGCTGGTTGTGAAACTTCCTTTCCTCTAACCTTAGCGTTTGCCCCCGTGTCCTGTGTATAGTCCATGGGGTAAAAAGTTTCTTTGAAAGTTCTCTGTATTGACCCATGATGTATTTGTATATAGTAATCATATCTCCTCTTAGACGCCTCTTTTCTAAAGTAAATATGTCTAGCCTTTCCTCATAGTTCTATGACTCCATACCCTTTATCAATTTTGTCGCCCTTCTCTGAACCTTTTCTAGTTCCAAAATGTCTTTTTTATGGATTAGTGCCCAGAATTGAACTGCGTATTCGAGATGAGACCTTACCAATGATTTATATAGTGGCAAAATTACACAGTCTTCCCTTGCATCTATGCACCTTTTTATGCATGCTAATACTTGGCCTTGCAGCTGCTGCTTGACATTGAGCACTATTGCTAAGTCTGTTGTCCACAAGCACTCCCAAATCCTTCTCCATTAAAGATTCCTCCTAAATTTACCCCATTTAATTTATAGATTGCAGGCTTGTTTTTGATCCCTAAATGCATAATCTTACATTTATCTATGTTAAACCTCATCTTCTATTTGGCCACCCAATCATCCAGTTTATTCAAGTCCCTCTGCAGAGACGCTACATCGTGCTCAGATTCTATTACCTTACAGTTTGGTGTCATCTGCAAAAAAGTGAAACCTTGCTCTAAACCATCACCAAGGTCATTAATAAATATATTAAAAAGGAGTGGTTCCAACACAGAACCTTGAAGTACACTGCTTAAGACTTTTGACCAATTAGAAAAAGTTCCATTTATCACAACTCTCTGTTCCCTATTCTCCAACCAGTAATCCAAATACAAATGTTGTTTCCTAGACCCAGTTCCCTTATTTTGTGGACCAATCTATTGTGTGGCACTGTATCAGAGGCTTTTGCAAAATCTAAGTAGACCACATCTACTGCACTACCCTGGTCTAAATTCAAACTAACTTTTATCATAGAAGCTAATTAGATTAGTTTGGCATGACCTATCTTTCACAAATCCATGGTTGCGGTCAAACAAAAGATTACATGACTATGACAGCATCACCTTCAGCATCAGTCGTGCAATGCCAGGTCATTCATTGGCAGACTACTCTTTGCATTAGTGGTTTCACTAAGAAGCATATCGGTGTAAATATTTTGGATAAACTATGTAATGGGTTAGCAAAATGGCTAACCGCTCTAAAATGGTCACCAGGATTTGTGATTTCAAATAGTGGAACTAATATTTTACAAGCCTTGAAAATTGGCAAATTAGATCACATTCCATGTTTCATACAGATGATCAACTTGATGCAGCATTTCCTAAAAAAATTACAGATCCGTGCAGGAGGTAATGGCACATAAAATTACTGCCCATTTCCGACATTCACCCACCACCTGTAGAACTTAGCAGCAGCTCCAAGAAATGTTTCACTTGCCGTCCCACCAACTGAAGCAAGAGGTGGTAACTCACTAGAATTCTACCCTTTATATGCTGAAGCGACTGAAGGAACAAGTTATAAAAACATACATGTCAAGAGAGTTTAGCTGATTAAATGCTCCTGCGAATAAAACAAATCATTAATGGTTTGGAACACATTTTATTTATTTAAGTATACATAACCACATAAAAATATATTTGGTAACCAGTTTATTAAAGCACGCAAGTACATTCATATTTTCCCACTCTTTGTTCTTTGCCCCCGCAATGATTAATATTTGTGATAATAGTTTTGATTTGGGTTCAACAGAGACAACTTACCTCCTTGTCACCGCAACCTGTCCTGCACCACATAACCTCCTATCACTGTCCTAACCAGGGCCTAGGACCCTCTATCCGCTACCAGGGCCTTGTACCCCCTGATGGTCTACATAGGGTCTAGCACCCAACTTAACAAAGCTTAAGCCTAACAAGGGCATGCTACTCCCTAACACACATATTTCAGGCCTCCTCTTCTTTCTTCAGCTCTTTTCAGGGAGCTCTTAACTTGCTGGCAATGTTTTTTGTGTCCCAATCAGCACAACACTCCCCTGACACCTCTCTGTCTCACACAAAGGTCTCCTCTGGCCCTCTCACACTGGAAGTGGGCTAACTGATCTTAACAACATTTTTCAATTTACGGCTTAGGTATAAAAAGAGTCCATTACAGGACACAGCATCATTTAAGGGTAGTATGTTATTAATCTCAAATTTTTGGAGGGTAATGTACATACGAAAACAAATATTATACTTTTTCTTAGCCAAAAGTATGGGAAGCATTTATAACTCCTATTCCAAACATAATATAAGCCCTTTATGCCTGGGTCCTGAAGAAAGATGGCCAAGCATACAAAGAAGGTTGGCAATAAGAGTAAATATGTAACCCATTGTTGTGCTTCCATAAGGAAGGATGGTCAGGAAAATTTAAATCATCCAACATGCCAAGTACACATATTCCTTCTGTGGCAAGACTAAGATGAGGGGAAGGGATATTGGAATCTGGCACTATAGTTCTTGCATGAAAGCTATAGCCAGAGAACCCTGGACTTACAACACAACCTCTGCTGTCACAGTGATATCTGCCAGCAGACTGAGAAAATAAAAGACCAGTAGATTTTCCTTTTAAAAATCTGCTCACTGCTTTGACTTGACTGAAAGGATATATTG
>WWET01001169.1:348899-365744 GCA_011038615.1 Limnodynastes dumerilii
AGGGGATGTAATGTGTGGAGAGGTATATAACAGAAGGGGGTGTAATGTGTGGAGAGGTAAATAACAAAAGAGGGGATGTAATGTGTGGAGAGGTATATAACAGAAGGGGGTGTAATGTGTGGAGAGGTAAATAACAAAAGAGGGGATGTAATGTGTGGAGAGGTATATAACAGAAGAGGGGATGTAATGTGTGGAGAGGTATATAACAGAAGGGGGTGTAATGTGTGGAGAGGTAAATAACAAAAGAGGGGATGTAATGTGTGGAGAGGTATATAACATAAGAGGGGAAGTAATGTGTGAAAAGGTATATAACAGAAGCGGTGTGTAATGTGTGGAAAGGGATATAATAGGAGGGGTGTAATGTGTGAAAAGGGATAGAAGAGAAGGGGATGTAATGTGTGGAGAGGGATATAAGAGAAGGGGGTGTAATGTGTGAAGAGGGATATAAAAGAAGGGGATGTAATGTGTGGAGAGGGATATAAAAGAAGGGGATGTAATGGGTGGAGAGGAATATAAGAGAAAGGGGTGTAATGTGTGCAGAGGGATATAAGAGAAGAAGGTGTGTAATGTGTGAATAGGGATTTAAGAGAAGGGGGTGTAATGTGTGAAGAGGTATAAAAGAGAAGGAGGGGTTTAATGTGTAAAGAGGAATATAAGAGAAAGGGGTGTAATGTGTGGAGAGGGATGTAAGAGAAAGGGGTATAATGTGTGGTGAGGGGTATAAGAGACGAGGGGGAGGGTGTAATGTGTGGAGAGGGATATAAGAGAAGGGGGGGTGTAATGTGTGGAGAGGGATATAAGAGAAGGGGGGTGTAACGTGTGAAGAGGGATATAAGAGAAGGGGGGTGTAATGTGTGGAGAAGGATATAAGAGAAGGGTGTGTAATGTGTGGAAAGGGATATAATAGGAGGGGTGTAATGTGTGGAAAGGGATATAAGAGAAGAAGGTGTGTAATGTGTGGAAAGGGATATAAGAGAAGAAGGTGTGTAACGTGTGGAGAAGGATATGAGAAGAGGGTGTGTAATGTGTGGAGGGGGATATAAGAGAAGGGTGATTGTAATGTGTAAAGAGGAATATAAGAGAAGGATGGAAGGTGTAATGTGTGGAGAGGGACATAAGAGAAAGGGGTGTAATGTGTGAAGAGAGATATAAAAGAAGGGAGGAAGTAATGTGTGGAGAGGGATATAAAAGAAGGGAGGAAGTAATGTGTGGAGAGGGATATAAAAGAAGGGGGGTGTAATGTGTGGAGAGGGATATAAAAGAAGGGGGGTGTAATGTGTGGAGAGGGATAAGTGTAATACATTTTGGTATCAATATACATCAAGGTACAATATTTAACGCAAGGAGAAGTGTAATGTGGTGAGAGGGATGTAACAAAATTAAATCTTGAGACTAAATTTTACCTGAACGGAGCCTGACATATAAACGTTATCCTAATAATTATTTTTTGTTAAAGTTAATTGTTTTGGATTAAGTAAATTAATTATTTTTACAAAGTGGTACATCACCTTGTTCCTTAGTTTTGTCCATGGTGTTTAAAAGAAGCTCAACTCATTTTAATTTTATACTTGAATTCTTAGATCTCATATTTTTTACTCTCTCGTTATGCAAACATGTAAGCCAGGATTAATCAAATTCCAGTTACCACGTCACAATAATAGGTCTCAAGTCAGAGCATCATAGCGTGATTGTGTGTTTTAAGTCACAAATTGTGGCAGGATACTTTTTCAGTCAGATGAACTTGGTACTTAAATTGTGTGGTCTTGTGTCTTACTAAAAACCCAGGAATCAAATCTTCAGTTTATATTTAGACACAACGTATTACAGCAGTCAATATAGTAGACATGTGATTAACACACCACTGAAGAAATGATAAAGGCCACCCCAACGTTGGAATCACAACGGACTGACAAGCAGTATGGAAGCCTGCATGTTTGTAGTAAAAATTAAAAATTAAAAATGGGTCCCTTTTTCAGAAGTCTGTATCTGATCCTTGATTTCTATTAATTATTAGTAAAGGACAAAAGGGTAAAAGAAGAACATTTTAGCTTGATGTTCATTTGTTAAGACTTTGTACATATGAAATATTATTAATTTACATCTCACACCAAAAGCTGTCTTTCTGGGTCTGAAAGCAAGAAGACATTCTTTAATTCTTTCAAAACATGCCACAAATAGAAGGGAGATTTCAATAGAAAGACAGACAAATCCAATGGTTCAATACCATGCCCACAGAAGCCAGATACTGCAGTCACCTCCTACAACAGTAGCATACATGCATGCTTTCATCAACAATGTTCATATAAACATTTACTTATCACATATATAAATTCATGTACTAAGCAAGAACATTTGGATGAAACTACACATGGGGGGAGAGGGAGGAGAGAGAGAGAGAGAGAGAGAGAGAGAAACATATTTTACACATGTACAGAACATATATGTAATAGGTACCTGGTCATCTGGTGTTATCAAGCCATGTGTAGATTCCTCCCCAACAGAAGGATGTCTCAGGTTTCCCATGGATGGGTGACGTACAGATGGGTAGGACGGTCCATCACGAGGAAAATTGTGAAAACCGTTGGGAAAACCAGAATATGCTAAAGCTTTAAGCAGAGTATTAAATGTTATGTATTTTGGATAACTGCACATATAACCTGTCTTGTAATTTATGCTCAGTATGTCATTACTCTTCATCTTACAGGGCTGTCTGTAGCTATTTACTGCCTGTAGATGTCACTGTTCTAGTGGAATATTTAAAACCTCCCATTAGAATGTAGCTATAAATATTCTTACAAATACCACGATGCTTATGAAAATGTAATGGGGCAATTTGTAAATATTTGAAAGTTAGTGCTCATGGACCAGCTCTAGACTTCCACTGTAGCTGTGGTCAGGGCAGTAGAGGTCAGATCCAGAACCCCGCTGCATCCTAACTACCGCACACAGATCAGGGGAGGCTACTCCTCTCGTTCATAGCATTATTATGCGGAAATGTAGATTGTACATAACGGTTGCAGCCAGCCCTTACTATACAATCTGCATACCTTCCCCCCACCCACAGCTGGAAGCCATCATAATACATACCATGATGAATCTGGATATGGTTCCATAGGATTATATCAATCCTTTTTGTTACAGATATAGGTTACAAATTATTTGTAAGTCACATATATAATACGTCAGCACATTGGAGCCGCAAGGAGAAAGGCTGTGTACACAAATGTCATTGTAGCACAGACCTTTCTCCAAAGCTGCTACCAGAGCTAAGGGCCAGTCAGCTGCAGTGGAAAAAGGCTGCAAACACTGTCAGGATAGCAAAGCCTCTCTTTGCAGCTCTTTGTGGCCTTCTGGGTAATAAAAGGAGAGATGCTGTACTACAATGACATAACCTGTCACACAGAGCATAGCACAGAGAAGCCTGCAACCCCACAAAGCATTTGTTAGAAAAAGGTAAGATATTAAAGAATACTTATTAAGCTGTTTTGACCCAAATACTTAAAAAAAGGGAATGCTCTGAAAAATTATTGAGATCCTATGGATGCCTTGAACTTAGAAAATTTTGGTGCCACTGTTGTAAAAGCTTTTTTTAAATTACACGGTTTCATTTACTTAAGTTACTTTAACTATGGGATGAATAAATTGAGCTTTGTTGTCACCTCCAGGGGTCTGTGAAGTGCGAGACAAGTCCATTTCGTTTGGGTGGCCAGCCCTGGTGATCATGACTGGCTCTTCAACAACACTGATGCTGTTTCGTTGCATTAGTTCCTGTAACAGGTTGAATATTTCTTCAGCCCTTGAGCATTTAAATGCAAAGATACCTGAGGAAAGAAAATGTGACATTTAAAGGGGGCTGAAATGTTACTGAAAAGTGATATGGACAGCATGAGTGAGACAATCATCTAAATCCATCATTTGACTGATGCCTATTGCTCTGTCACAATAGTTGTTTGCCTTCCTTTTGTGTATTTTATTATATCTTTAGTAAAGCTTGGTTTTCAAGCAATACTCAACAACGTTAAAATACATAAAGACATTTGTGAATAGTACACAAGGCTATGTAATATACAATATAGCATCTATTTGGAAGATCTGGAATTCAAGATGCTGAAAGAGTTAATAATAGTTTTTTCTACCAGTATGCTTATACATGCCTCCTTTATTATTAACACACTCACTTCCCCATGCAAACTGCCTTCATCATCTTCAACTCCTCATATATCCACAGTCCCTACTCAAAATACCACTAGCTTTTTGTGTCAATATTACACTCACCAACAAGTGTAATCTCTCATCAGCAAAGCAGACTACCACACACCTACACATGCTATGTAAACCTATCAATGTATGTCTTTTTTGGGTTCATGCAATTGCATTTTGTGGCAGTAAATCGTGGAGGAAAGAAATAAAGCTCATACCCTGACCAGTCTGACAGCGCCGCCCACTCTCAAAGGAAAAGAGGTTGGAGTCATATCCATAACGCCGTAGACAGAGGTATGGCCATCTCACAGCATCACGCTTCCGAGTGTGTAGGACCAGGTCAGTCTGTGTCAGCTCCATAATTCCTGAACCCAACTCTGTCCCCTCATCATCCACATTGGTGACCTGCAAACAAGGTTATATTTGTCAATTTAATTCATTTGTTAGACAGTTCTATTAAATGGGATTTGCATTAAGCAATCCCCATATTCAGAAATGCCGCAATAAAATAGAAAATACTTTTAATGAACACATCTATAAATTAATAAGGTATATATTAGTTTTCTATTACTCGGTGCTATACATCAATAAATAAAAACTAACATGCACATTTTACACACTTCATTTTACTATTAGAGAAGAGGTAGCATTTTACTTTAAACTTGGTGGGATGATTGTCTGGGAGTCCCTCTCGACAGCTGCAGCAGCTTCCCATGATATCAGCACATTAATTTTCCTCTAAAATGAGAAATATACAAATAGATTTCAAACTGTAAACACATGAATTTTCGCATGCATTTTTACCATGCTAAAAATTGATGTGTAGCAGGAAATACACCACTCTTCCTAACTAGAAATTATTTTAATGACAGTCACATATACAGTCAGGTCATCAGATCAAATTTGTGAGAAATATCATCTGAATTGGCATGATCTCTGCTATGCTCCTAGCCAAATCACATGATATCCTACTGTGATCATTTTTTCACTCTGGCATCAAAATGATGGAATCTGTGAAATATGGCTCATTGAACTGGCTATAGACCAACTGTTTTGTTATTAAGCTACACCAACTGTATCTATTTACATGCGGAGAGCATGACAATGTTTGGGTGACAATTTCAGTTAATTTAGTTTAGTTTTTTTGTGGTTTCTAAACATACGGGGTAAAAAAAATAATTACAAGCACTCAGGGCCCGATTCAATTAGCTTTACACCTGCGTTATTTGTGGTGCGAAGCCAATTCTGTGTATTTTTGGGGTTTTTTTTTATGTGCACCCCATAGAAGTGCGCATAAAAATGTGCTTATTTTTTCTATATAACAGAAAAAAGCGAACCGCAAGCTTTATCCCGTCATCGTGGCTAATTGAATCGGGGCCGAAGAATACAAATATGAATAATATTTCATATTGCTGAAATTTTTTTTGTCAATTCTAATGCCTAACCAGAGTACAAAGCACCAGAACCTGTTTTGAATGGTGCTCATGGATTGCTTGTTGTTTAATACCCAAACTAAAACTAAATGTGGATTACTTTCAGACCAGAGACAAAACAATAAGATTGCAAAACTAACCTTGAAATAGAAAACAGTTTAACCTTAATGGTTAACTTACCAGCACCCCACTTCAGCTCTGCACCCTCGGTGACCACCCCATATCACACACTCATTACAGCCCTGCCTAGTGTGTCCAAAAATGTGGATAATTACAAAGGAAAGCAATAATATGATCTGGACAAAAAGCATTTATGTGACCAAGAGGAATTACAACTATTCATTAGACATTTAAGCAAAACATTAGAGACCAGCATATCTGGGTCTCTTACTGAATTAACGTCATGTGGTCTTCTTTTACAACTATTAATAACAGAGAACACATATTGGAGGTCTTTTTTTTTTATTTTTATTTTTTATATATTTACTTTTTACCTTGAAGAGGCCATTGGTGAGGAATCTTCTTTGTGCTCAGGGCCCATAAATACCACTGTGCTGCATCATCTCCTCACTCCTTGACATGTAACCAGTTAGACCACGGAGGGTTACATGACATTCATCAGCCCAAGTGTAACCTGTCATTGATGAAAGAAAGAGAATATGTAAACATAGCTATAAAGATATAAAACATACAATAAATCAAACATTTTAATTTGTAACATTTTCATTCTACAAACATTCACTTACAGTGTCCTATGTCTTAGTAACTTAATAATCAAACAGTTATTGCCAAATTGCTTGCTATAAGACATTTAAATAAAAAATAATAATAAACTGCAAAACACTTGCCCCTATCATCTTTAGATTGAGTTAGTGCTCTTTTTTATATAGTACGAATGAAGGGCAGTAGATCATGCACATATTTGGATAACAGATCTATTCCTGCAGTAAGCACGAAAAATATTCTTTGTCAGTGTTGTGAAGAAAGGTGGGTAATGACAGATTTCTTTAAGGCATAGCTACATAAAGAACATGCCATGTTGAGCATGTGTGCATACTATAAATATAAATTTGTAGTATTATATATACTCTCACAGAACAGGTGACGTGCATATTAGGGAATTGCAAGCACATAATCACATCCACACCAATCTATACACGTCATTGTATACATACATCCATACATGTCCCCTGTCATTTCCAGCAGTCTTCCCCCTGCGCCTCCGTCTTCGACGGGTTCACCCTCACAGACAGCTCTCATGGAGCCGTTTCCTCCCGCGGTCACATTCACATCACATTCCCCGAGTCCGTGTTCCCCCCCATCCAAGAAAGCACAGGCCTCCCCGTCGAGGTCAGAGGTTACAGACGGAGGATCAACAAAACGAGCTCGGGATAGAGCGGCTCCACCTGGAGGACCGGCCGGCACAGGCTGTAGTGACGTCACTTTCCCTCCACTGCTCACACCTCCATTTGACGTCAGAAATGTTCATATAGGTTGGGTTTCCTCTCACTCGCATATATAAATAAGATTCTTTATACAGCACTTGAATAACATAGAAGACAGTGGTCTTTGGAAAAATGGTCTTGTTGCTCCTTGCATACATCTGGACCTTTTAGTCATGCAGCTGTTATGGCTGATTCGTGTTATTTAAATGATCATAAATATATATCTTGCAGCAAGGCTCTCTACTTGTATAGGGTAAAACTAAAACAAATAAGTATTATAAGAGAAAACAAATGCCAGATTTTTTATTTTTTTTGGGAAGGGGGGGGGTTTCTATTAGCATATATTCTAAAGGGGGTAAATTAAGATTAGCAATGTAGGACAACGCAACGTATGGAGCAATATATTGACATGTGATCCCAAAATGACTTATTTTTGGTCATTTATACTTCGGGCTGGATCCAGAACAACGTTCGTCGCCCATAATACGTCCATCAGATGCCGAAAATAGCTACTGCGCATGCGTAGTAACTAATTTATGTAATCTACGTATCGCCATGGTTGCCTACTTTTGCAAATGAATATCAGGAAGATTGTAAGAGCACTATCAAGGTGCTGCACCAAAGGGGTGTGTCCTGTAGCACCAAAGAGGTGTGTCCTGTGAATAGCTCCACCCATAGGTGTATCTAGCACTGCCAGGAAAACTATTTTACAATAAAAATGTCAGTATTTATTGATTATTAAATTGTGAGTGAATACTTTCATTACTATCTTTATAGAAAAGCTAAAAGTGACGCTGCAGCTGATTAACAAGATTCTTTCATTACATCTTGGCCTCCATGAAATTGGTCTTCTGCATAGACCTCAATGGATGAAATTAGAATCAGGGAGATTACCAAACACTTCAGGGAGTCAGGGAGATCACCCAATCTTCAGGGAGTCTCCCTGATATTCAGGGAGAGTTGGCAACTATGCGTATCGCTTCATTATGTAGATTGTGTATATGTGGCCTTAAAGACCAAATGTACGCAATCTATGAAACGATACGTAAATTAGTAAATACACATGCGCAGTACCTATTTTCGGCATCTGACGGACGTATTATGGGCAATGGACGTTGTTCTGGAACCAGCCCTTCATCTGTGTAACATTTAAAAAAAACTTCAACACTTCATCCTGAGGGCAAACCTCATCCTATTTGCTACACATACTGTAAAACGCATTGATATTTAAAATTTTGGAGAAGACTAAAATCTGCCTGTCCTTACAGCAATGGGGCACCATTGTTAAATTTATAAAAAAAAAATTATTTGTCTTTTCATTAACTATGCTGCCTGTTTTAATACATTTACCTATAGTAAATATAACCTCCGCCTATAGAAAATTAACTTTTTTCGACTGTCTGTTGTCTTACTACATGTCAGCAAAAGCATTGTAATATAGGCCCGTATTCAGAGTACGGACGTATAACATATACGTCCGGTGTTTAGCGTTTTTTCGTACTGCGTATGCGTAGTCTGTGTACTTACTATCGTCCCACATGGAGCACATGAAGGCTTTTTTCTGTTTAGATGGCTGTATCCTTACTACTTCTTCTTACTACCCTTCTACTGGCTCCTATATGTTACATATGATTTGATCCATAGGAATAAGAAAATATCCTTTGTGTATGGAAGCGTTATTACAAATCGGGAAGGGTCCAATTTATTGATTATATTACATGTATATGCAGAATATAGAGGAGAAGCTCACATTACTAATATATATTATGATATAGATCATTGTATCTTTATGTCCTGGAACACCTGTCCTTTTTAATGACATCATATTTTATGTAATTGTAGCTACTATTTTTTAAATTTTTTGCTGTTGTTTGTCTTGATAAATTAACTTTATACTGATATTTCTATTATGGTGTGGATATTTGTGCACTTCAAATAAGACGGTTTTCTTTTTTCTCTGTTGCACAAAACACCCAAAGATAACTATATAGCGACGATGGCGGGGACCCAGTTAAGCTATTTACATGCTGCTAAGATCAGTGTGATGGCATGTAACAGTAACCATGTAGCTTCCCCCTTAACAAGGGCTTATTATACCCCTAGGATCTGGCACACTGGGAAATTTTTTATGGAATTTCTTGGTATGAAGTATCTTAGCTTGGACTCTCTCTTTTTCTTCCAAACCATATCCTTTCCAATGGACCAGGTACTGAAGTTGCCTCCTTCGTCTTCTGGAATCCAGGATGGATTCGACTTCATATTCTACATGCCCCTCAACTATGACAGGTGGAGGTTTCTCCTTCTGGGGTGAAAAAATTATCCAGGAGGACTGGACTGGTTTTAGTGAGAAGGCAGGGAAGGTATTGGGTATCTTCAAGGTTCAAGTAAGACACAGCTTTAAAGCCACTGTATTAATACTTTGGCATATGGTGAATGGTCCAATAAATTGGGATCCCAGCTTCCTAATAGCTTGTTTAATATGGATATTCTGAATAGAGTGCCATATCTTGTCCCCGACCTAAAGTTAGACTTGATGTAAGGAAGTACTAGACCCAGGCCAGATTATTCACCCAATTATCTTGAAGTTTGGAACTGTAACACAGTAAATATTGCTCAAGGGCCTGGTTCACTCTTTCAGTTTGTCCATTAGATTGGGAATGATACCCCCAGTAAAGATTCACCTTGATCTGCATTGTTTTACAGAACGAACTCCAGAAGCTGATCACAAATTAAGAATCCTGGTCAGACACGGTGTCAGAATGCAATTCATGGAATCTAAGGTCGAGTGTAGGTCAGAGAAGGTCAAGGCAAATAGGCCATTTTGCTGTAGCACTCTACGACTATCCATATAACCGTAAATCCCACAGACACTGTCAGTTACAGGTGACAGTGACAGATGTGTCCATGGACGTGTCAGAATGGGTAAGAGATGGAGAGGCCCTAGAGGAAGGCAGTGAGGGGATTTGTTGTGGGCACAGGTGGTACACAAACTTACAAATTCCTGTGTATCCTCGGGTTCAATCTTTTGGTCAAAGTGAGTACCATCACTACATGCAAAGCTCCCTTCAATCAATAGCCCGGATCCAGAACTACTGCCGTCTTCCACAGACGGCTGTAATTTGCTGAAACATAGCTACTGTGCATGCGTAGTAGCTCGTTTCGATACGTAGATTGCGTATATGTGGTCTTTAAGACTGCATCCGGGCCAATGTCTCCATTCTTCAAAGGCAAGTTTGATCGCTAGTAGTTCCCTATTCTCCACATCATAGTTTCTGTCAGCCATAGAGAATTTCTTAGAGAACTATGCACAGGGATGCAGTTCACCATCTTTAGGATTCTTCTGAAAAAAGACCTGCTCTTGCTCAAACATCTGATGCATTTACCTCGAAGACAAAAGGCAATTCTGGTGCCAATTGCTAGGGTCATTATCCTTTTTGGTCAGATCAGTGTTAGGAGTGATCAAAGTTGAGAAGGCTTTAATGAAACTTCCGTAGTAGTTGGAAAACCCCAAGAAGCATTGTACTGCTTTTAAGTTGTCATGCTGCACCCAATCCAAGATGGATTTTATTTTGTTTGGATCCATTGCAAACTCCTCAACAAAGATACTTTACCCCAGGAAGGCCATCTCAAACACTTCAAAATCGCATTTCTCCAGCGTGGAAACAACTAATGAACTCTAAGGCAGGAAAGTACTTGGACATGAGAGCAATGCTGGTCCAAGGTAGGTGAGAAGATTAGAATATCATCCAAATAAAGTGCTACAAATTGACCCAAGTAGGCCCACAACACATCATTAATAAAGTTCGGGAAAACCGCTGGAACATTGCCCAGACCAGAAGGCATTATCAGTTACTTATACTGTCCCGACGGCTGCTGTAGGCCCCTTTCAGATCCATCTCTGTATAAACACTTTATGTTGATCAAATAAATCTGGGATGTGGGGAAGCGGGTAGGTATTCTTGGCTGAATGAAGCCCTTCTCTAGACTCTCCCATATATAGTCCTCCATGGCGTGGGCTTCAGGGTGGGATAATAAGAATATATGGGCATCTCGGCACCAGGAACCTGTTCAATCACACAGTCATATGGAAAGTGAGGAGGTAACGTATCTGCCGCACAAGGCCTCCAAGAGGGGCTGACCATTAATAATGCAGGCCATAATGGGGTTTTCCAAGTCTACCAGGGCTAGTCCAAGGGAACGGACAAGGTCTTCATCCATGAAGGTTCCTGCAGCCCCACTGTCAATGAAGGCCAGGAAATGTGCGGAGAGTTTTTGGAAGAGACAAATGCACTCCCAGATGGGCCTCTTCCAAATCCACCTTCCCATCAGCTTGTACTTATAGGAGCAATGATCTGCCTTATGGCTTCACTGACCACAGTAAAGACAGAACTTCATAGATCGATCTTGGAGTATCTATATATGGCAGGAACCCACAACACTCAACAAATAAAATATTTTATAGTACTAGGGTGCGATATAAATATTGAAAAGATAAGCACTGCAAAAACATAAAACAACCAAACAGAAATTGATTTAATTCTACTAATACAATTTCTGTGGATGTCACAGCACAAACTATGTGGTAGGAAGGTGGCCCTGAAACACCAATTGGTGGTACAGCCAAGCTCATGCCTGCTCGCAACCTTAGGATTGATGACAAGTAGGGGATTTAAATTTTTGTTTTAAGTTTAGTACTTAACTCAGCGCCAAATGTGAGTGCATCATCATTACATGCCATGTCTATGCATTCACTGTTTTCTTAAAATATTGCTTCTGATAATATGGCCGTCCTCCTGCTGTTCAACGCTATCTGTTTCTATTGATCATGTGTCACACATCACTTTCTGGCTCTGATTACCATGTGACTGTTTGTCCTCATATAAACCCCCTTATCACGGCTTCCTGTGTCAAAGCAACAGCCAATCTTAGCCTTCTGACTGTGTATTTCAGTTTTCTCATCTGTATCCTTTGTGCTTCATTGAAGTCTGGTTATTCTTGTACCCTTTCCCTGTGTGTTCTCCAAGCTTTTGGATTCCTGTTTAAACTGCACATTTACTACACCAACTTTCATTTATCCTGCACCTGGTTGTCTGCTTGCTGCACCAAGACCCAGCACTAACCAGATAGCCATGGCCTGCAGTCAAGTCCATTTCCACTGTGCCCAGAGCCCCAGATGGCAGTGAATCCAGAAGGCTTTGCTGCACCAACATCAGCCATTGTGGGCCAATCAGGACTCACTCTTGGGATGCTAGAAATCAGGGCTTGCAGCATCATAGCCCCATCCATGGGAGGATGGGCCGAAGACAATGGCTGATTCACACCTAAGAATCAGAGGCTTCTTCAATGCGTAAGTGGAAGATTTTGCCACTGGGCATTCGTAGTCAGTGTGACTACGCAATCTACATAGCCCTTAGGTATATAGATGAGCTACATGCGGTCTTTAAAAACCGCATATAGTTTTTTAGGTGAAAGGAGGTGTGCCACGGCAGCTTCCGGGGATAATTAGGTAAAGTGGATGGGGGAAGATATGTAGATTAGGCTGGGAGTGAGGGCTGGGAATTGTCCGTGCATATTTTCCCTCCTTAAGAGGGAATTGGGAGTAAGCAGCAGCATGTAAAACCAAATGATGGGACTGGTAGGTAGCAGTGTGATTGTTTACAGGCTACTCCTGTGTGTTCATTTTGTTTGATTGCTCTCTGTCATACTGTCTCTCTCCTCCCTTTGTGGTCAAGTAGGCCCTGAGTGTAGGTTCAGAGGCTGGGTACTTTCACCTGGTGGATCTACCTCATAGGTGAGACTGGAAGTTTGAGGCAATCCACCAGTGATGACATTTTTCACCCATAATACGAATTTTCTCACTGCCTGCTCTGGGTGAACCGGGATGGTTCCACATAAAGAATTTGGTCTCCTCAGTAAATTTGGAGAGAAAGAGTGGCCTGTACAAAAATCAAGGAGCCAGTGGGCCATCAAGTCCCTCCCTGTCCCTAGGATGCTAGTGTTGCCAGGTAGTGGGGCAGGACCACGGGCCTCAAGTCCCTTGCAGGAGATTTGCAGGCTCTCCTGGGATGCCGAATTTTGTGAGTTTCCCGGACATTCCGGGAGAGTCAGCAACCCTGCTCATTACAAAGGGTCAGAAATCGCTGCTGAAGTACTGTGCATGTGTAAAAACATCTCTAGTGATAAGAAATGTTTTGTTTCATGTTTTTATAAAAAAATTACATTTATTGTTTGCAATTATATTTTTACATTTACATTCCAATAGAGGTGCTTGCATTAATCATGACCTCCATTTACATGTACTACCCTATTCTTGCATAACGTATTTGCCCACGTAACCGCATTGTGCTTAGCTGCTGTGTGGCCATACGCCACGGTCCGTAACTACTTTTAATTCAAAGGCACCATTGTGTGCGCTTTTGGATTGCACGCAACCGGCTTCATCACACTTGTGCATTCGGCGAACACCAGGGGCCAGATTTGCTAAGCTGCAGGATAGAAAAAGTGGAGATAATACCCATAGCAACCAATCAGATTTTTACTGACATTTTCTAATATCAGGGCTTGTGCTAGCATATCTGGCGCCCCTCTGCAAAATATAAATTTGCGCCCTCCCCTTTTATAAATTACTTGTTCTATAATAGCTTTCTTCTTTTAATACAAATCATAAAATAATTTCCAGTTTTTGATAATCACCCTGCTTGTACTTGTGCCCCTTTTTGATAATCACCCTACTTGTGCCCCCTTTTATCATCACGCTGCTTGTGCCCCCTTTTATCATCACCCTGCTTGTGCCTCCTATTGATAATCACCCTGCTTGTGCCCCCTTTATCATCACCCTGCTTGTGCCCCCTTTATCATCACCCTGCTTGTGCCCCCTTTTATCATCACCCTGCTCGTGCCTCCATTTGATAATCACCCTGCTTGTGCCTCCATTTGATAATCACCCTGCTTGTGCCCCATTTTGATTATCACCCTGCTTGTGCCCCCTTTGATAAACGTTACATGACCCTGCTTGTGCCATTACTTACCTTTCTTCTTTTGCTTTTCTTTCTTCTCTTTGTTCTTCTGCCTTCATGTTGTTCTGCAGCACTTCTTTCTTCTGTCCTGTCTCCTCTCTGCATGCTCCTCACTAATAACGTGGTGAAGTCAATGAACACTGGGAAGGATTTTAACTGTAAAATGAGAATACATTACACTTTGAATCAGCCCTATAATATTTTTACATAATAGGCACACATATTTATTTGCTGTGACTTACAAAACATGCAGAGGGGCAATGCACTGTAATAAGGAATATATCTTGCTCTAGTAAGCTGAACTTCAGAGAGACCACATTAATGTAACTAAATATTAATTAGCCAAAATTACAATATACATCCTCGAGGATGCAAATATGCAATGACTAACCTTTTTTTTTTAACTATAAATAAATAAAGCCACTCACTCTATAGTAGGCAAAATGTAACACAGAGACACTAAAATAGAAAAAGGTAACTAGAGACTGGCTGGGAAAATGTCAGAGAGTGATAGTGAGACAGGAAGGCAGCTTTCCATGGAAAGTGAGAGATTACAGATCAGGAACACCAGGGTGACAGCCCTCCTCTGCTATAGGGTGGAGCATAGCTACAGAGTCCCAGTGAGGAGGGACTGGGCAGGTAAAGTGAGTGTCCTTCCTGCTCACTCATAGATCCTGTTTTTCTTTTTCTTACTTAACAGTGTGTGACAGCAACCAGACAGCACACCATTATTGGTGTGTCATCTCCTATTTCAAGTTTGAAAAGCAGGTCAGTTTGGTTAGCAGAAAACTTTTATACTGTGGTGTGGCTACAGAGGGAAAGGGGGGATATCTGTGGCAAGAGTGCTGCTGGCAGAATCAGAATATTGTTGAGATCAAGGACAAGGAGGTGTTTGAGCTGCAAGCAAAGTGTCTCAAGCAAGACACAATGGCACAGTACTTGTAAACAGCTGACTTAGACATATTAGCAACCTTATTACTGAAAGGTGAGTAATATATACAGCTATTACTGGCACAAATCTTAGCAATGTTAAATGTCAGGGTTGTATGTAATTTACTGTTTGTTATGTATTTTGTTGTTGTTTCTATGTTAACATTTGGCAGATTTTGTTAAAAAAAAAAAAGTATCATTGTGAATTAAAATAATAGTTTCTTAGTTTTATGAAAGTAATAAAAAATATTTTCTTCTACAAACTAATTGCAAAACAATAAAAAATGATAGTTATCGTACACTATGCCCCTACTGATTAAAGTCTTTTTGTTTATTTTGAATCTGACATATTCTTTAAATCCATTAAATTAAGAATAATGTGTATCTAAATAATTATTGTATATAAGATGAAATTCTGGATTTGTTTTGGTAGCAAGTTGATTTTAACGATGATTATTATGCTTTAGTTTAGAGCTCCATACATTAGTGTTGTTTGGTAGTGTTGGTTACTGTATAATACATAAATTAATATACGTCCTTTGAGTCACAAGTTCAACTTTGTGAGAATTCATGGTCAACTCTGAAGCAGTGTCACATATTATGATAAAATCCCTTATTTTCCTATGATACATTATGTTTTAGCAGAGCTAAGTACATAAAAAATTGTGTATGCAGCAGACATTAGGCCAAGGAATAGATATGCCTGCACCAACTCATGAAAAGCACATACAGACATCCAACGCTGTAGTTCACTAGAAGTTATTATACCTGGAACTCCTACAGTATGAGGGGGAAGACTACATACCAGCTCAAGATAAAAAAAAGAAAGCTTACACTCCAGCAACTGTTTTGTCTTTAGTAAAGAGGAGAGAGTGGTGGTAGAGGTATCAGCAACGGTTAAGGTGTCTTGTAGAATTTTGATAAGGCCATTAAATAAATGCAAGACCGATGCAAAGATAAACCAGATTACATTGCAGCATAAACCAATAATAATAGAATTATACTATATTTAGTTACTGTACAGTTAGACATAACGTCACATCAAATGATATATATTTAAAGAAATAGATCGCCTCATTTCTTCTCTAATTTTCACATAAGTTGTCATACTTTTTATGTGTAAAATGTGTATGCAATTTATTATAAAAACAAGCACAAGAACAACTTTTAAATAAATTTGCCAGACTTTGACGAAGAATTTTGTAAGTTTATTCAGTAACTAAAAAAAGAAAATAACACAAAGGCTACACAGAAAAAACAAACAGTGAAAACACTAAGACAAAGCAGTTAGAACAATGTATATGCATTCCTTTGAGAACTGTTTATTTGGGGATTCAGGACAATAACGACATGTAGGTCCAAGTTATTACTTGGTTGAGTGCTAGGGCAATAGGGCTTTATACTGCCACTTTTCAGGTTTTTCCATGAGAGGCACTATAGGCTAGTCTATTACTCTAATACTGGTTCATGCTCAAGCAATGTTTTAAAGAGCATGAAATGATGCTTAATGAATGCAGTGGGAATTGAATATAGTACCTATTTTTACTAAATTATATTATGTAATATGTTTTAAATATAGAACACAAAGGTAATATATTACAATAACCTCTATGTCTAGATTCCCTAAATCCTCTCTTGTAAAATATAACTGAGGCATACATATAAACTGATTTTTAATATATATGGCATGTTAACGGGCCTGATCCAGACCTACGCCCGCCGTCGCTAGGACGGCGGGCGTAAGCGTAAGATCGTCTGAAAAGCCGATCTGTGCATGCGCTGGGCAGATGTTGCCCGGCGTAGCTACGGGTATCCGTAGGA
>WWET01001169.1:366002-385312 GCA_011038615.1 Limnodynastes dumerilii
TTACCCACGGCTTACGCTGGCTGAAGTTAGGGTAGCCTTCAGCCGGCGTAAGCAGTGGGAAATATGCCCACACAGGAGGAGTGTCGGGGAGAGTGGACGCCGATACACTGTGCTTTAGTAAGCACAGCGCATCGGCGTAGGTCTGGATCAGGCCCATTGTCTCCAAAGAACAAATACCATACTTCCTACATGACAAGGGCATGCATTCTATTAGGTTGGCTCCGTAGTTATATAGGAAAAGGAAACTTTGTTTACTTGCCAAACAAAGTTACACAAAATGGTGGTTGATCAATCAAATTATGAAGTTATAGACAGGTATATAAAAGGCAGGTTTTATCTGCACAGAAACAAAGGAAAGAAAATGCCCCAGCAACACTGCCATTAACCAGTAAATAACTATACCATCCTGTCTCTAACATAAACTGCAGAAACATTACTTACACATATTTGCAACTATACAAGGGTTGCCGACTCTCCCCGAATATCCTGGAGACTCTCGAAATCAGGCAGTTCTCCCTCTATCCTGGTAGAGCCTGCAGAGAGCTTAAGGTCTTGCTTTCATGCAAACCTTGGCCTCAAGTCCTGCCCTCCTGCCTGGCAACACTAGTATTCCTAGTCTTACTAGTGGCAGGGCGGGACTTGATGATGCAATTTGCGCCATTAAGCCTCGTTCCCATCCCTAGTAAAACTTAGAAAGGAGGATTGATAGTCAGTTGTGGGGCTTTTGGTGTGATTAGCATAAATAGTGTCATTAAGCTCCACCTCTTGCAGGCATCTATGGCTTTCCTCTGGGGTCCTATACTGGCTCATATATAATGCATTTTTAAATTGAGAACTAACACCAGAGACCCCCTTAAAGCCTCCAAAACTCCCCGTCAGCTGTTGATCCCAGACATGCTTCCAAACAAAGCTACAAGAAATGGTGGTTGCTCAATTAAATTTATAGGTTAATATAAACAGGTGCATAAAAGGCCGGGGTTATCTGTGCAGCTGACGGGGGGTTGGGGGGGGGGCTGGTGTTTCCCAGCTTCGGACCTCAAGAATCTATAATAGTGCATGTTTTCCAGGTCTCCTTGCTAGAGCACAGGTGTGCTCATTACTGACTGTTCCATTTAAAAGCTTCACAGGTGGTAGTCATTATGGGCTCTATTTACATAGGACTTTGTTTTTAAATGAATAAAGCTGACCCAGACTCGCTTCTCCTCGCAGCGAGCATGGCAGCTTCGTTCATTTCATTTACTAAAACTTACCTACCCTGATAGGTCCCGCGATGATCTCTGTGATCATCGCAGGACATTTAATTCATACTCCATTGCGGGACTTTGAGTCTCCCAGACAGGTTCGTTCTTTTGGTTTTTTTTTTAAATTTTTTTACAATTATTGCTATTTTTAAAGTATTTATTGTTAAATATAATTGAAAAAAACAAAACACATTTCTTTATTTTATTCCAGCAGTCTTCCCATACATGTCCCCCTTTTCCTCCCCCTAATAACAGCTATTAGGGGGAGGAAAAGAGTAGTATATGGGGACATTGCTGGAATACTTACCCCTAATGCCAGCCTGAGCTGGCGTTAGTTTTACACCGGGAGTGGATTGTAAAACTCCGCTCCCAGGCTTTGTAAATATAACGAACCGCCGGCCCGCTCTGTAAAGAAACTGTAGTTTTACATGGCGATCCATGATTTGTAAATATCAAAAACTTCATTTTCCTGCGATAATGCCTGTTTTCACATGAAAATGATCTTTGGAAATAGACCCCTATATCACTTATTCTGTAGGGAGACATGCAAAACATGTACCATTGAGGTAAGGAGGGATGAGAAACACTGATCTAAAGGGAGCCTCAAATACAGTTTAAAAACTGGAAGTTACATTTGGACAATACCAAGTTAAATTCAGGGTTGCCGTCTCTCCCGGAATGTCCGGGAGACTACCGAAATTCAGGCAGTTCTCCCGGTATTCCTGGAGAGCCGGTAAATCTCCTGCAAGAGACTTGAGCCCCGTGGTTTCATGGAAACCACGGCCTCAAATCCTGCCCCCTGCCTAGCAACACTAGTATACTAGTGTTGCTAGGGCCAGGGAGCGACTCGATGACGCAATTTGCACCATTTCTGCTAAAAAACGGGTAGGTATGAGTCAGGGGGCAGGACTTAATGACACGATTTGCATAAATCACTTTATTAAGTCCCGCCCCCGCCAGCATTTCTAGCTTCCCTCTGGGATCTTCCGGAGGGAAGCTGTCAAAAGTCAGCAACCCTGGTTAAATTGCAGGGGGGAGCATGAAAACAGTATTAGAATTGAGAGGTGATATTTCCTAGCCAAAGCCTAATTAAGAGCTTAAAACTAAAGCTGGTCAATATCTGTGTGCATTATGCAAAAGAAAAAATATTCTGCATATACATGCAAAATAAAATGATTTTGTCTCTGAAATTTATCATGGTTTTGCCCAGGTGTAACGTTCTGCCTTTTTTTCTCTTATTTTCAAATGCTGGATCTAGTCCTATGTCCAGTAGTGCTTGTCTACTGGATTTGTAATTAGCATGTGTATTTGTAAGCTTGATTAATAACTAGGAGAAATGAAAACCCTGGCATATATGCAATTTGAAGTTTCTGCAGACTGTGAACTTCTTCCATTTTGTTTTATTAAAATATATTTATTAATTATGTCTGTTTTCTCTGCCTTTGGATACCATTACTATTCAGATATGTCCAGCATTCTGATTGGGAACATAGGGTGTGTTGTCAGCTGTGTATTTGAAAAGACATCTGCAGATAGAGTGGGCGAAGGGGGTGGGGGTGGAGTATTAGGTGCTGTCAGACATACAGAGCTCGTCTGTAATAGAAGGTGTGGTAATAAGATCAAAGAAAATTAGTGACACATTAATAAGTGAAACTCAAACATATATATTTTATTGTTTTTGTAGCAGCCCACTGTATTAGTTTAAGAGAACCATAATGCATAGGGAAATGGTGTAAATATTTAATTTGATTGGAAAAAAAGAAGGGAATTGGTTGCTTTGGCTATATGACAATGGAAAATCTGTTTTACACAGGCATCTATGTTATATTTTTTTTTAAATTTGTCTGTGCCATCTTTCTAAACCAATTACCCATATGTGCTAGCTTTTTATTTATTCTCTTTAGGAGATATCATTAAACCCCACTAGCGCTTATCTGTGTGGACTACAAGGCGCAGCATTTCATTGCACAATTTGCATTAGAATGTGTCTCCAGGGCGCCATGTTCCTGGCGCAGGAGGATTTTGAGATTGCTGCCCAAATCTTTGGAGTTTTTAGAATATTCTGGGAGAGTTGGCAAATATGTGTTTAACTATGCTTACAAATAAAGGTAACATCATGTAATAGATTAGCAAATTCAAGTTCTTAATCCTCATTTTAAACATGTTTAAGTAGTTTTTGATGAGAATTGAATGGTATTATTTTTTTTTTAAGTATTAATCTTACCTGCTTTGCAGCCATCCCAACTGGTGGATGCCCTTCCACGTTTTATCCAAATGGCACCAGAACGTTCAACCCAGGGTGTAAAATCATCAGTGCACACAACATCATCTGACAGTGATTCGGGCTGTGCATTGGAAGAGTATCTTGATTTTAAGGTGAGAATCAATTCAGTTTATGTCGCAATCATAAATTTGTGAGAGTTGCATTGGGTTTCACTTGAATGACTATTCTGTTTTCTTGACCCGTGACTTATTCTGCTACCTAAGAAATCCTTATTCAGCTATTATTATTAGAACAAATTTTGAGTGGTTAATCAAGGGAATTAATTCTATTGTTAGTTAAGGAGTTTGTAATGAGTATTTTCTCGAACATTAGATATAATTTGACAGGAGAATGATGGATACAGGTCAAGGCCATCAGTATGTGAAGTGCAAAAGCCAAAGTAACAAGACTGAGAACCTTGTTCACATCAAAACAAACATAGTTGACCAAAATCTGTCCGTACACTGTAATTAGGCTCAATCAGTTACACTGGACCGGATCCAGATTTGCATTTCTGCTTTAATCATATCAGCATCCGCAGAGTTCCGATGGCAGATTCCCACTAGATCCAATTTTTAGTGCAGTATTTTTATTTTAAACAGGAGCAATACCACATAACAGAAGGCATATTTTTAAAAAAATGACGTGAAATATAGATATCAAAACATGGATCTAAAAATATGGATCTGTATTTTAACGGACGGGATCTATGCTCCTGAAAAGTGGCTGCTTTCAGTGCAGTCAGATCGGCAGATCTCGGCTCAGATCTCTGCTTTTGCAAATTGCATGTACACGCATCCAAGCAACCCAATCAAATTGCAACATCACTTGATCTACGCTAACAGCTACTGAAACCTCCTAGAGCTTCCAACAAGGAAGCTGTATTACAATGTACAATATAGTCGGGATTTGTAAGACTGACCAATCAAGAGTTCCAATTCATTGCTAAGTGGGACTGATCAGAACTTTTACGTTAAGGGCCCAGGTGTTGGACACTATTAAAAATGATGAGGTGGGTAAGGCCAATTATCACTTAGGGTGTAAACAGCATTATTTATACTTACACTTAATTTGATCAACAGAAAATTAACTACAGGTAATGTTTAACTTTCATCCATTTATTTTCAGTGTCCATCTTATGTCTCACCAGACTCATCCCAGTGCTGTGAGGGTCACCTTGTCCCACAATGACATGCAAGAACTGAAGTTTGTCCAGACTCTTCTCCAATTGCTGCCCCCACAAGACAGTGATGTATGTTATAACCCTTGTTCATTAACTAACACAGGGCTGGATCCAGACCTTGTTAAGTGCATGAACTTAGTTACACCTGGGCTAAACCATGTTGATTGCAGGGTAGTCATATTTCATCTGCTGCAAACAGTATTAGAATTGAGAGGTGATGTTTCCTATCCCAAGTCTAAATAACAGTGTGATAGTAAAGCTGGTCAGTATCTGTGTGCAGTAAGCAATTCAAAGATATATCCCTGCAATTAACTTGACTCCCCCTGAATTCAACATGGTTTAGCCCAGGAGTAACTAAGTTAATGCACTTAACAAGGTCTGGATCCAGCCCACAGTTCCATTCAGAGCATGAGTAGCAGGGTAGGAAGGCTTGGGCCTCATAGCAAGGAGACTGAGCCAGAGTCTGAATAGGGCACGAGCGGGGCCCAATCAGGAGTGTGTTAAGCTGTCTGACGGTGAGAGGCTAGCACTGGCAGCTTAAAACAGCGCCAAGTTTATAAATACATTGCTAGCAGCTCTCAGCTTTCTGCTTCTGCAGTGTATTGGCCTCGTTATTTGCAGTGACATCCTAATTCCGCATATTATTTTTAGTATTTTTATGTGCAGAAACTCGCATAGACATTGCCTCTCCCGGCCTCCTCCCCCCGCTCTCCCCAACTAATCTAAATCCCTCCCCCCTCCCACTTCTACCTGATCACTCCCTGAGGTGGCATTACGCCGCCTATTTCTACTTAAACTACTCTGTGCGGTCACTGAGGCAATCTACGTACCTAACATGCGTAGTAGGTCATGCGTAACACATGCGTGGTAGGTGATTTACTAAATATACACATCTAAGTAGCTTCTGCTTCTTAGGTTTGAATATGGTCCATCATTAGCATTGGGTTAGCTACAGCTGTTATTTTGACATACTTGACTGATAAGATGATATGCCCCAGAGTTGAATTAAGATAGAAATGATAAACCTGCATCTTTAGAGCTGAATTCTAGTATGAGAATGAGCATTTCTTTGGAGGTTGTTATTGTCACAAGTGAATATTTGTAGTCACTGTTCACCTATTTCTCTAAGCACATCATAAAGAATCCCAGTTAATATTGTGTAGATTGTGAGTTGGAAAACATGTTAAAGTTCTCATCTTATCAGTCAGACTCATTAATGGTTATATTCTTTTATAGCACTTTAGCTTGTCCAGGAGAATGCAAATGGATGAATACGGCTTTGTCTTTTTCTTTTTTCATATAAAACTGACTGGAAATTAAACAATATAGTTTATTTTTTTATCTGTACAGAAAACATCAATATTAATCTGTGTATCTTCAGAAAATGGGAGCATATTCTTTGTATATGTTTTAGTAAAAGGTGAACAACAGGACAATCGGAGGTAGTCAGATACATAAATTTACATATACTTTGTCTTTCCACTATATGTAGAAGTAAATATTTGTGGCTATTTCAGTTGCATAGTCTTGCAGGATGCATATGTGCAAATAGCCATATAGGTGATACTTTATCTGTTCTGTCTGTTCTAGATTATAAAATAGATTGCAATAAATAATCTTATCATTAGACTGGACTTCTGCTGGCATTGTGCTTGGAGCCAGCTCTTTGTGTGGGTGAAGGGAGGGCACTCTCCTTCCAATCACAACCTTTTGATCCCGAATTCCATTTTTTATGCGCCTTCGCTTGAATTGGGGACGCATTGAATGTCTTTATAGGGCGTAGAGCACGTAGACTACACTTCCTATAATATTTATATTATAATATTTATTTTACATACATCCCCCCCACCCATTACTGCTCGTTCCACCCTGATGTTGAAAACAACGGACCTTATCCACACTTACGAAGCTGTGGCTTCGTAAGTGTGGTCCCTTAGGAAATGTCATACTACACATACGTAGTAGGGTATTTATGCAATCTATGTATAATTTTGGTATTTATATTGAGTAAGTAAGACCGCACTTTTAAGAAGGAAGAAGCATGCCACGGCAGCCTCTGTCCTTTTTAAGAAGAGTGGGTGGGAGGGAGGGATTTAAATTAGCCTGGGAAGGCGTGGGGAAGGAATTACCATTCATATTTTCCCTCTTAAGAAGGAAAATACGAACGGTTAGTTAAGGAAGCCCTATGGCACTCTTAAGTGCCGTAAGGTTCCTAAAAACAGGGGGCGGTTGGGTGGGCTGATAAGATGAATTAGGTGCGGCAGTATCCGCACCTAACTCATTCTGATCTGTGAATACGGTCCAACATGTGGAAACAATGGACCTGATTCACACTTAACAAGGCTTTAGGTTCTTAATTATACGCAACTTAACATGGCGACTCCCCTGACATGCCCTCGGTTTTCAGCTTCTTAACCAACTTACAAACCATAGGGCTACCTTATCTTTAGGTTCTTAGTTGTGTGCATAGGGCAGCTAATTAAGAATGTTTCTGCCTAACCACACCCAGATTTCCTCATTTAAATGCTTCCCTCCACCCAATCTGCTTATCTTTGTTCTTAAGTTTTCTTGACACGCCCCTTCCTTCTTAAGTCACTAGGAACCTAGAAGAAATAGGTTTGTAAGGTGATTCAGAGCTGTCCTGTTCTTAAGTCCTATGTAAATTGCGTATATTAGGTTACTAGGCATTCGCAGTATATCCCTTCTTAAATATACGCAACTATAAATATGCAGATTCTTAAGTGTGAACCAGGTCCAATGTGTACACAAGTCTAGAACGTCAGGTGATCCAGATCCATACTGTAAGCTTTGCTCATGCAGCATTTGCAAAGGCTGGATCCAGTCCATTGTATTAGTAGTAGTAGTAGTAATATTGGGCCGTATGCAGAGCTCCGGCCGCATTGCATATGCGGCCGGAGTTTTCCGATATGTTCTTCTGCGCATGCGCAGTAATTTTGGAACGTAATCTACGTTACTTGTTGCAACGTAGATTGCGTATACGCGGTCTTAAAGACAGCGTATACGCAGTCTACGTTGCAACAAGTAACGTAGATTACATTACAAAATTACTGCGTATGCGCAGACGTACATATCGGAAAACTCTGCATACGGCCCATTATCATCAACTAGATGGGAGTTATTTGTATGTTAGGAACACTGACCATGATTTCTTGCTTACTTCAGCTTCATATCCCATAAAACCTGCAACATGGAAAATATATTATTCCAATTAGCAAATGGATAATAAAATACTTTCAGGAAATATATCATTTCCTTTGTTTGGTTATCAAATAAAATTTTTTAAGTTTTCAGGAAAATTATCCTCTTTATCTTGACCCATAATGTATTTCATATTTTCCCTTGCTCTCAGATTGAAGGGGTCTTTAGTAAATAATTTATATATTAATATAGATAGATAGAAAGAAAGTAATTAAGTAGTCAGTATAACATATAAAAATATAGGGCCTGATCCAGGCTTATGGTCGTTTTACTTACGCAAGCGTAACAGAGTTACGTACTTAGTAACTAGTATAATGCACTACCCTCCCACGCACGTAACTTGGCTGACTTGCATGTGCAGAACCCTACCTTAACTTTTCCTTGCGTATCTCTGTTCGTACGTATCGCCTTGTTGTATGTAATTGCCTACCCCAGCCCATGCTGTACAATTTAAATGCCTCCCTCCGCCGACAGTACGTATATTTAGCTTGCGTAGGGATGTCACACCCTGTCATACGGAGTTACGTACAAGTTCCGTTCGATCAGAGTTACGATACATACCATCTGCGCGCATGTGCAGTGCATTCCTACAGTCAGATTTACGCATTCAGCATGCGGTAATTGGCTGTCGTTATTAAGTCTGGATCTGGCCCATAGCTCTTAGACAATTTAAGTACAATTCTTGTTTAAATCTCATAGAGACTCGGGCTGATCCTGTGTTAAAAATAAGAGAACAAAAGGCACAAGCACCTGGACAAGCCACGTCACAGTAGGGGTGTATTTTGCTCTTTACACACAATTGAACAGCTTTTTTCTCCTTATTTGTTGTTACTCCTAAATCTGATTTAGCCTCTCAATGTATAATGTATATGTGGCACTTACGTGAGTTTCCTACCTTTTTGTGTGTCAGGAAAGGTTCTGTACAGCTTTAGGAGAATTAGAGAGGAGAGAGCTGCAAAAATTCAGTGCACAGAGGAGACTACATTCAATGAGGCATGGGATAAGTGTGCCCGTCACTCCAGACTCTCCTGATAGTTGTTGTATGAGGGTAAGTAAACAAAGTTCAGTTCACATTTTGCAGACCCCCAGCTGCATGTGGGAGGTCGGTTCCAGCAAATACAAAGGCCTGACTAGAGTATTACAAGTTGATTTTGTCGATTACCACTTCAGGACAAAACATTGTCGATAGTGTCCTTCTAGCTTGATATAAACTCCCGCGATCCCTTTAAACGTACACTTTATGTGGTCGCTGCAATTCTTTTTGTTTTCTGTAAAAGACTGTATTTGGTGATTCATGAAATTCCATGACTAACACAGCTGCTGTGGCTGTAACTCCCACTGTTTTGCTGTACTGCAACTGTATAGCTGAATACAATGAAGTGTGATGAGCTATAGAGGTACTTTCCAAGGTCAGTGCTCCAGAGAACGACTCTGCATCATTATAATAGTACATCTTAGCAAACAACTCTGACTAATTAAACCAGATTTTTTTTTTAAAGCAGTATAACCGTTACCATGTATTGCAATTCCTGTTCTTTCTTGGATATTGCTTTCACAATAAACATATTTTAGTCAGTCTCTATAATGACCTTTATGCAGCGTGCATTTAATTCTGTGGAAACTAGTGCTGAGTTTTATTACATATTGTTATGAATATTCTTACTCTTACCTCTTTAGAAATATTAGATTACGGTCACCATAATATCTGGTGCATTGGTCTTTTTTCTAGTAATTTAGGGGTCGGTGAAATTCTTTACTAATGAACATAATCTATGGAATTCCATCTACATCATTAGAATATAATTTTGGGTTTGCATTTACATACATATTCCCCATTTAGTGTTATCTTAAAGGATTTTCTCAGGATTGCATATGTAAATTGGTCAGTTTGTCTATAAAGTTATTTTTTCCAAACATTTCTATACAGTATTAGAGCATGTTACAGAGTTAGAGATCATTTACATTATTCACATATGTGTGATTCATACCCTTCAACTCCCCTCTGGGGAACCATCTGGTGATCTCCTGCTGGAAGAGGGTAAATTGCAGGGAATTCCACACTGCACCTCTCATTCACTGCGCCCAGCATTTTGTACAGTTACTGACTGATGCTTTAATACAGTGTTTTGAAAGACTGATGGGTAAAAATTGGAACGACAATTTGACTTTTCAGCCATTTTAATGTGATATTACTTCAAAATGCATTGGAAAAATATAGTACAGTGCGAAATGCTGGCAAGCAACAAAGAATATATCAAATTTTCCAAATCAATCTTGTATAAATAACCACCTTAATGTTTGAAAAGGCACATTCTCTGTTTGTAATACTAAATTATGTTTAAAGGTGTTTAGAACCCATAGCTTTAATCATTTTTGTTAACCTTTGTCTAATTGTTTTATCTTTTTAGTGTGGTGACAAAATTTTGGTGGGTGACACTGCTGTACATGCAGAAAGTTGTCAAGATGCGGGGCTTCGCTGGCACCTTAGGTGTTTTGTCTGTGAGACATGCCACCTACCCTTGTCACACTTCATCTACTTCCTGCAGGACAGAAGGATCTACTGTGGGCGACATCATGCAGAGCTTACTAGAGCACGCTGTGCAGCTTGTGACCAGGTAATAGCAGCAATTCTCCTGTACAGCAGAACGTGGTTGGTGCATATCTCTTTCTCCCAGTGACTTTTTAAGTTACTTACACCAACACTTATCACGCTTGACAATGTCAAACAATCCTACTTTCATTCTCATTTCTACTCAGGCTTCTAACCCCAAACGCTAACATACTGCTCAGCCCCTTTCCTCCACTCTCTGGCACTATGTCCTCATTCCAACCCACAAATGCAGAGGAAATATCTGCTCGTTTCTGCTTTCTTCTTTGTCCCTGGCCTGGAGATAGAAGGGGTCCGCTGATACTCCCCTTGGACTGGATCCAGACTTAAGAAGGAGCTTGAAGCTTGAAATTAAGAGAGGAAAGTTACTCCTGGGCAAAACTGTTGATTTCAGGGGGAGTCAAATTAATTGTATTCTTTTGCATGCAGGGATATATCCTTGAATTGCTTACTGCACACAGATACTGACCAGCTTTACCATCACACTGTTATTTACACTTGGGCTGGGAAACATCACCTCTCAACTCCAATACTGTTTGCAACAGATGAAATATGACTCCCCTGCAATCAACATGGTTTAGCCCAGGAGTAACTTTCCTTTCTTATTTTTAAACTTCTTAATTCTGTGTAGGAATCTGGACAGACTTACTACCGACAACGGGGAGTGCAAACTAACTTTTACAATCAGCTGTTCATAACGGGACTTCCCCCGCCCCATCCCCTAATTAGCATGTCTAGCTCCTTACGGCGCCGTAAGACAAAAACAGGGGAATTACGTATGACATGTACGTAATTCCCCTGTCGGCCGGAGCCCAGGATCTGAGTCACACATAAGTAAGCGCAGAATCAATGTGTAATTTTTTTAAGAGCGGATATACTGCGCATGCCCAAAACTCAAACATATGCACAGATACCATGGCCGACCGATCCACAGACACAGACAGCTGACTTAGGACTGATTCACGGAATAGTAAAATAATAGTCTTGAGATAAATGCAAAGATTTGTCTTGTTAATCAACATTTGTGTTTAATTGCGGTTAAGTAAATGATTCACTTTAAGTACCTGGATGGCCTCTGTATGATTCACATTAAGGAAACACATACATACTTAAATGTACACACTTAGAAAACCGTACGTGGCAGTCCCAAGACTGGGGGTGTGGTTGACTCTTGCGTATCTCGTCCGTGCGTAAATTTAGGTATGTTTGCAAATTCTATCAAGTGTGAACGTGGTCCATAGTCCAGATAGTAACACACATTGTACATTTTACACAAGAGAGGCTGAGAAAGGAGGGACTGAATACACCCTATTGTAATTACTAACTTCTGCAGAGAAGAAAATTCATAACCAGTTTATAGTGAATACAGAAGGTTTTTGTCACACAATAATAATCATATATACAAAAGCACCCAAAAGACAAATTATATACAATCTGTAAACCACACAGAATGGTAATTCAATTAGCGGAAAGTGAATTTAAAACATAACTTTTACTGCAGTATTTATAAAATAAATCATTTAAAAGGCGAAATATACATCTAAAATGACACCGCAAGTGCTATCTGTGGTACTTGTGTGAGCAGGTAATTTATAGATATAGTTGTCCAGTTGATTGCAATGATAAAGAAATAATGATAAAGTAGGAAAACCACCTAAGCTGGAGAGATAGGGTATAATGTCTGTCCCTTAATGTGCCTACCGGCTCACGGCGGGACTTCTCCCCTGGAGGGGTTAAATACACCCTTCCTGTGCTGCTGCCCAAGTACCACTGATAGCAAGACAGAAGGAAAGAAAAGTTATAACCATCTAGCACTTGCGGTGACACGATCCTTGATAAAGCGTTGGCGAAACGCTCGTTGGGTGTCTGATAAGGGGAGACTGAGGTGCACCTCAGTCCCCTGTTCTCTCATTGTGATTCACCGCAAGATGTTAATAACATTTCAGTAAACACCGGAAGTATATGCAGTACGTTCGGTGGTCTGGATACGGGCCCCAGTTATTAGGCTTGGCAAAGGGGTAAATGAGAAGAAATGAAGAATGATCCAGCAGAGATCATTTCAGTGTGTAATCTGCAACATTGGGTATATAGACGTGTGCTATAACAGTAACTGTCGGATCATTACTGTTGCTAATTATTGTGTACCCTGCTATACAGTAATGCTCACTAGCAATTGGTCACTGATAAAGTACGTCTTAAAATACTGTTGTGATAAAAAAGCAAGCGCATTGTTAATAGGTGAGTGCGTTTTCAAAGTTATCTGTCTTTTGGCCTAAAGGTCCACTTGAGATTAGAAATAAGAAGTTCAAATGACAGGTTGAAATTTAAGGGTTCTAAGGCAAACTGAAATGGGACTCGGTTTCTTTCACCAAACTTAGATTGCAAATTGAGGCAAAACACAATTTTATTCATTCGGAGCTATGATTTTTTTATTAGTATCTCAGGTTTTGGGTTCTACATGAGACAGTGGGCCTGATCCAGACCTACGCTGCCCGGCGTTAATACACCATGCAACAGCGTAAGATCGGCTTAAAAGGCGATCTGCGCATGTGCCAGGCAGATGTCCGTAGCAGAAACGAAGTAATGTCCCCCAGCGTTACTACGCTGCAGTTAGTGCAGGTAGGCAGGGGGAGGGCGGCTAATGGGGCTGGGAGGGCAGCGTTAGCGTACTAACACCGCCGTCCCAGCGTATTTACACTAGCTTATGCCGAAGTTAGGGTAGACTTCAGTTGGCGTAAGCTAATGTAAATAAGAGGAAGAGGGAGTGTTGTGGGGAGTGCGGCGATGTTACGCTGAGCGTTAAAACGCTCAGTGTAACATCGTAAGTCTGGATCAGGCCCAATGTCATCTGTTATTTTAGTGATGTTAATAATACAGTGTAGCTGTACTACTAACAGGTGAACATTACACTTTTTTTTTTCCATTGATTTAAAAAATTAGACCCAATGCCAAAATTAAAGCATTTGTAGGTTTTTGGACAAAACTATATCCAAACTATGATGGATATTTAGAAACAATAACAAAACACGGGTCATTTCTGCGTGTGGTCACATTATGCGATCATCAACCTTTATGGGATGGCAGATATCATCCAGCATAGAGGTTCTACACAAATCCAAATCTGTTCTAATGTTGTCAGGGTTTTCCTTTGAGAGTCACTTGACATGGTGTGATGACTCAGAATGCCCATTATAAGGATATAATATCATACTTTATGCTTGGTTCACCATCAAACAACATCAGAGCATATATGTTGCTGGAGGTAGTCCAGCCACTAGATCTCTTTGGAGAGGAGTCTACCCATTTGTTCTGCGATGTGATGGCAGTACGTAATTACTGAGAATTTGACTTTGTGCACTTAACTGTAGAGTTTCCTAAATAAGTTGTACAGCTACCTGTCTTATCAAAGTTAGACAGTGGAGTCAGTGAAGGAACATGTTCAGAAACCATCTCTGCTCTTATTCATGGCCAGACTGCATGCCTATAATTTATAGTTTTGCTAAATTTTGACAGACATTTCTGAAATTATTTTGTTCTAGACAACACTGAAACATGGAATGTGATGGCAGATAAGAGCCACTTGACCCATCCAGTCAGTCCATTTATTTATATTAAACCATACTGTCCCTAGACCCTATTTGACCCATAATTTTGTTTAAGATAGAATATCCTTGTCTAACCCACACTTATTTATTTCTAATTGTTGTATTATCTTACACATCATTTGGTTAATCATTTGTTATACCCTACATTTTTTTACTTCTGTTTACCAGCAGAGGGAGCTGTGACCATTAATATAAAATGACTTTCTGTATACTTTTTTTTTTAATACCGTGGATGATAATAGCAAAAAAAAAAAAAACCTTAAGTGCTGGATGAGTTTTACATGTTTTCATATGCATTCATTGGTGAAAACTAGGGTAAGTTAACAACAGAAATATACAAATCTCGAGTCAACACACAGACATGACATCTCAACAGTAAAACTTTTAGAAAGGGCACTGAATGTCCAAAGATGTTATTTTTTAAATCTTTGTAAATTTATTCAACAAATAGATCGAATTACAAATATTATTTAATTAACCACATCAAATTTCAGGTATTATTAAGTCTATTGAAGTACTATTATGTACACATAGGTATGGCGAAATATATAAAAAATGTATATAACAATCAGTAAAAACTGTAGAACAAGACAGGAATACCAAGTAATACAAGGAATTAAATACTGCGACCCATAACGGAGGCTAGCTCTATCCCTAAATTAACACCCCCCATAGCGGCCCACGGCCTGCGCTTCGCCTATTCCTAGGCAGTATACTTGCCCTACATCTTTGGACATTCAGTGCCCTTTCTAAAAGTTTTACTGTTGAGTTGTCATGTCTGTGTGTTGACTCGAGATTTGTATATTTCTGAATGATTTTAAAACTTCAAGGTACACCTCCTAATATAGGGAGTAATTATTTTGTCCTATGATACCAAGCTGTGCGGTACAGTATTTGTTTTCTTTTGTAAGTTAACAACAGTAAATTTTACTTTATAGAGAGCCTGTGACCACTAGAATCATATAGTATATAGGTACTTTTTATTTAGTGGACCAAATCCAGAATTTGAAAATAAGAGAAAATTAGAAGGAAAGTTACACTTGGGCAAAATCATGATGATTTGCAGGGGAGACAAATTTAATCTAATGCAAACTTTTTTGAGAGGTAATGTTTCATAGCACAAGGCTGAATTATCATTTAAAAATTAATCTGGTCAGTGTTTGAGAGCAATAAGCTAATAAATGATTCTCCCTGTTAGCACACTAAAACTAATTTGGCTACATCTGAAATACAAGAACAGTTTAAACTTTATATCTGATTTCCTCATGTTCAAACTGTAGATTTAGTCCAGTGTTATTATAACTTAGATTAAAAAAACCATCCCCAAACACAACAATAGATTTACAAACATATAACTAAGTATATTTTATGTATGTGAAAGAAGCAAGGTACAAATTATTCTCCAGAGAGTAACAATTGACTAAAAGCCATGTCCTGGTAATTAAGGTGGTCATATAGGGTGTATAATGTATGAATAGAAAGTTTCATATTTTGTTATAAACACTTTAACATATTTTATTTTAAGTTGCAAACTCAAATTGGTTTTATTTGTGTAAATTACATTTCTTTATTTCTACCTCTGTAGCTGATTCTGTCAGAGAGATGTACCATAGCAGAAGGACAGCATTGGCACGTAGAACACTTCTGTTGCTGGGAGTGTGATATGGTGCTGGGAGGGAGCAGATATGTGATGAAAGGTGCAAGACCTTACTGCAGGGGCTGCTTCCAGCGTCTTCATGCAGAGATCTGTGAGGCTTGTGGTGAGCCAGTTGGTGAGTATTGAGCTAGATTGTACAACAACAAAATTCATCCTCATCTTTTAAGATGGAAATGGCACTTGTATTGTTTCCACTGATATTCAGTTTTCCCATAATCTCAATAGACTATTTTATTTTTATTTTTTGACAGTATTTACTTATAAATACTTTAACAGTATGGACCGGTTCCAGACTCCTGCACGCTTTCCGTATGTGTGGGAGTCTGTCGGTCCGACAGAGAGAGGGGAATGCGGGCGCTAGACTGTCTTAACTAAAGTGTGCGAAACAGCGGTCCGTACGATGAGTGTGGGAAACCTCTCCCGCACTGTACACTTACCATGCTTCCCCCTGCCCGCTTTAGGGAGCGGAGGGGAAGCACAGCCCATTTCTTCATAAATTGCTTCATATGGAACTAAGTTCTGTAATATGCTGGGTACACTAGTGTTACTAACGTACATAACATCTGGACACACCTTGCGTTATCGACTCTGGATCCGGTCCTTTGGTTTTTACTTTTTTGTTGGAGTAAGAATGTATACAGAGCAGGGGGTCATTCACATATCAGCATATAGTAACAGTAATTGTACAAGTGTTGATCAAATTTCCAGTTATAATATAAGAATAAGAAACCATGCGAACTAACATTAAACAAAACTTTTAAACAATATTTTTCTTATAAAGTTAAAGTACTTGCATCATTTACATTATACAATCAATATAACAATAGTAAACAATATAGTATTTATCACATATACAGGTTAATCAAATTAATAGTTTAATAGTCTCCAGGTCTCTCATAAGCTCAGAAGGATAATATAGTCACAAGTTGGAGTAACAGGAATCTCCTTTCATAAGAAGTGGTGGTTCAGAAACAATGATGAATTTGATTTTGAAGCTGGGAGGGTAGTGTTTATTAACAGTTTTAACTATGTTTATATACCCATCTATCAAGCAACACTTCAATAAGTCAGTATACAGACAAACTGTATTACAAAAATACTTTTCCATTGATATTTCACATAACAAATGTTGACCAATGTTGAAGTATGCAGACTACTATATACTAATGCAGTGTGTTTGTAACCACTTTTGCTTCCATGGACAGACGTCTGGCAGACGTTAAGTTTTCCCACTACAGAAATTCACGAAAGATACGGAAGTATCATATGGAAACACAGAGAGGGAACGCCTATAATGTAATTACATTTATACTGTACAGGGAATGTCCGCTAACAAACTCAACCCAACACCTCTGTAGGAAGTCTCATTTCTCAAGTCTTGCACGTATAAATAGAAGACTTCACCTATCCCCATATCTAACCATAGATCATGTCCATAACATAATAAAATCATTGATGTGCTTCATCATATAGGACAGAAGAATTGTTTAATAGTAGGGCACTATTAAAAGTGCTCTAACACTGTGTAATAATGTGCAATATGTTGTCAGGGGCTTGTAAGATGTTTAGTTACAGCAACTTGACTGACTCATAGTCCCAGCAGGTAGCATAATACTGCTCACTTTGTCCTGGGATCAGGAGGAACACTGCACACAAATGAATCTTTAACCAACTGAAAAATCTTTACTGTGATTTCTAGTAGTATTAGACATGCATGTTCTGTGTCCTTCTCTTACAGATCCTGATGGCGGCCTGGTGACTTTCAAAGGCCAGTACTGGCATTTATTACCATCTTGTTTCTGCTGCTTCAATTGTAGGGCACCTCTACGTAGGTCAGAATTTATTGTTCACAATGATAATCTTTACTGCTCCAAACATTGCACATCTTTCAGTCCTCAGATGTACCATACTTCCATGTTACAGAGAAGTCCACAGTGTGGCTCTCAGTGGAGTAGATCCCACTTGTACTGCACTAATTGGAATGAAACCGTGTATGAATCATCATCATCTAGAAGTCAAGGAGTGATCACGCAGTTATTTAATGGCACAAATATGGAGACAATGGACACTTGGCTGCCAGAACACCAAATGATTACAGAGTGTGAGCAGAGCGCGTCTTGCTCATCATCGGACTCTGAGCCAGAGGGATTTTTCCTAGGAAGGCCTATCCCAAACTACTCCATGAATCGGGGGACAGACTCACCAGTTCGTGGAAAGAGCAGGCGGCAGAGGGGAAAGAACTGCAAGGTGTCTTAATAATGTAAACTCTGTATTTAATGCACATAATGTTTTACCTGGGCATTACTCGAGGAGAAAATATTGATTATGTACTGTATGTGTAGCAAGATTTCTGTGAGCAATGTTATAATTCCTATACTTTTAAAGACTATTTTCACAATACCACCACAATGGCTGAAGGTCATCTCGTTACTGCAATCTGCAATCCCTTTTGAAGAATTCCCTGTTCTTAATGTTTGAATAATTAGGTCCAGATGAACAATTCTATTGATTATTTCTTTTAATAAGGTCAGCCTTTAACTGGGTAAGACGCAGCACCACGGGGGTTAAGAAAGTGACTGTATATTATTTAACATTTCCTTACCCTTCCCCATCAATAAATATTTACTAAACTTGGCAACATTTGTTCTATGTTTATCTCTAATAACACACAATAAGCAGTTTTTCTTTTCATATAAGCAGTACACCTATGCAGGAAACATATTGGAAAGCTAGAGAAAATGTTATACCAATACATGTATTTCTTCCGATTACTATTAATTACTGCTACCACTATACTATACAATACTACACAAGTTTGTCACGGTTGGGTAGTTTAGTGAGTAGCGAAATGTATTCAGTGAGTAGTGTTACAGAGAAGGAATTGGATTCACCGAAATCAATCTCCTTAAATCTTGGACGGAGATTTCTTAACAATAAAAAAAAAAATTACATTAAGTTTTACAAACTGTCAGCATTAACAATATAATGGCATTAAAGTTACTAATCCACCAGGTAACCATACAGCGAACTGAAATTATTAATAAAACTCACACTTCATTTAGAAATTTGATAATAAAGCTTACTTTAGGTTTTATAAAGCTTACTTTATAATCATTTTCTAACTAATTTCAATTCAGATTCCTAAACGGTCATAAATTACTTTTACTACTGATACAATGAAATTAATAGCCTTATGCATGAGAAAAAGTAACATTTGACCAATCTCTCATCATTCCTTCTGAGTTTCCTCCTCTCTCTTATCTCCCTCTGTTTGAAGTCTGTCACTCCTCTCCGTTGTCTCCCTCTGTTTGCTCACTTATCACCTCAGCTGCTCTCTTCATCCACCGGTTTTATGCTACTTTTCTCTCCAGCTCCTGCAATCTGCAGCTCGCTCTCCTGTCAGTACCTCCTGTCCTGTCAGCAATCTCCCGTTATCCCAGCTGCCTCCTCTGCTTCACTATTCATTCTCTGGCTTTTTCACATCGCTGCCTTCCTCAATTGTCTGTTCCTAACACACTCCTCCTCAGACTCTTT
>WWET01001169.1:395571-414856 GCA_011038615.1 Limnodynastes dumerilii
ATATATATATATATATCTCAATTTTTGGAACTGCAGTCAATCTGAAGATGCTGAGACCATGAACGGTCTCTAGTGGTGTAGGGAGGCCATACACCACTATAGATATATGATATAGATATCATCACTGTATAGTTCTGAAAGGCCATATGTATAGCTTGAGAATTGTGGAGAAGGGAGCCCAAGGTGACCTAACAGTCAGAACATTACATGATAACATTTTGGAGCGTAGTTGGGTTTAATATTGAGTGTAATGGAGGACTGATAATTCAGACAGCAGGTGGTGCGCGAGGCAGAGGAGCCAAGTCTGTAAGGTCAGCCGTCACTGGAGATAGATGTGGGCATTTGTGAGTTGCAGTGTGCGATTGTGCTTGAGCAGGACCATGTTAATTTGGAAATATGACAATAAGTAGGTAAATGAAAAGGAATATATAGATAAGTGAGGAATGCTTTACTTGCTCCTCGCTATCGGTCCCTCTGTGCCAATAAGCGAACATGGTCCACCATTGTGCATGCCATCTTATGCATGTGACAGCATGCAAATTAGCCATGTGGGGGATCACCACCTCACTGATCAGCGGACGCATGCTTTTCCTTTCTCTCACAGTGTCCTGGCTGTTTCTATGCAAGTCAGGGCACTAGTCTATCAATATGAGCCTGGAAGGCTTCTGGCCAATCTGTTGCCAGCAGTCTCTTTTAAAGGACTGACAGCACTCTCAAATGCTGACAGTTATAGTGTTAGCCTCACATGCTTCTCTTGCTCTCATTGGGTCAGATCCAGACCTACAACCACTATCGTATTTACGCTAGCCGTAGTCGTAAAAACGATGTCTTGCATGTTCCGCGCATGTGCGCAGATGTTACGACCAAAAATTCTGAACGTACTTATGAGATCATTATGAGATCATTCTGATCATACAGATCAACAATGTAACTATGGACGAAGGGGCATGCCAGACATATGACACCTGTAATTATGCTTCGGGGGCGGGGTGAGCCATTTAAATCGTACAGTATGGGCGTGCTTAGGCACCTAAGTATGTTCTACCATTACAGCCGACAGCAGTTACCCTTGGAAAAGTTAAGGTAGGGTTTGGCAAGCGTAAGACGGCAAAAATACGTAGGACCGAGGGGAATGCATAGTAATTACAAAAGCGTAAATACGCTACGCATTGAAACGAAAACCGAACGTAAGTCTGGATCTAGCCCATTGGGGTAGATCCTGAACAACGTTTGCAGTACGTTTGTTCGCGTAGCGAATTTTCGCGTACGTAAATTCGCTACGCTACCCTTAACACACCCCCTGCACGGACGTATTTTGTGAAAATACGCTACCCAAACCCTACCTTAACTTTTCCATACGTAACACAATACGTCCGCTAACGGGCGTACAGACTACGCGAACGTACGCAGCTTAGCACGCCCATACTGTACACTTTAAATCCCCCCCCCCCGCCTACTTCACGTAATTCGCACGTAATCTTCGCAAACGTAATTTTGGCACGCCCACACGTAATTACATACGTTCGCAATACGTGAATTCTCCTTACGTTAGAAAATACGCTACGCGAATTAGCGTATTTTCTGCGGTGCGCATGCGCAGTTCAATCAAAACTGCGAATTTACGTGTATACCACACGTAAATTCGCAGAAATGCGTAGTACAGGATCTGCCCCATTGTCTCTAGACTAGCTAGTGTGATTTCTGAGTGTTACCTTGCTCCCTGCGTTACCTTGCTCCAGTTTTACCTTTTATCCTTCTGTAGTCTTGTCTACCTCATTGCCTCTTGCCCTTTATCCTTAGTAGTGAGTGTAATAGTGAGTACATGTGCCCTTGTATCCATTTTGGGTTGTTTGTGCGTTTGCAGCCTTTTCCATCTGGCCTTGTATCGACTGTGTTTTCCATCTTGCACTGTGGTCTACTTTTCGTGTATCTCCCAAACTTTACCTTTGCCTTCCTTTTCATTTTGGGCATTGGTTCCTCTTCTCTCTCTCCAGGAGTAGTCTCCAAGGGCCAAGACCTGCCAGTAGTCCGTAGTCCAGCCAATCCTCACCATCAGGGTCTCCAGTGAAGACCAGAGTCCTGGTTACACTCTGCGCCCTAGTTGGTTGCAACCGTAACACTAATCTTGTAACAATTGGAGATTACCCCTGTGAAAGCCAAGCTATCAAGGAAATGAAGGAGGAATGGGTTAAAGTTCAAACGAATATGAGTTCCTCTGACCATATTTGAAAAAGAGAACATAGGCAGCAAAAAAATTTAGGCTGCCTTAAGTTCCTGGAGTACTTTCAGTGGGTGCAAAGTTATAAGTAGATCCAATGGTCAGGCGAGCAAATGTGCAGGGTTTGTATCTTTTGCTGCAGGATTCTTGCAGACAGTAAATGTTGGCCAAGGTCTCGACCTGGAGCTTCTGAGGATCTTGGAAGTGAGTAATAAATGATGACCCTTTATGTGCGCTAAAAATGTTATATAGCAAGATTTAAAAAAACACTTTCATGTCCCCCTGGCAACAGTTCCTACGTGCATGTAAGAGGGCTGCACAATGTGAGGGACCCAGTGAGAAGACAGACAAACACTGCACCGGACAGTGGATGAACTAGGGCACACACTCGCAGAGTCAGGGAGCTGGAACACAGGAGCAAACACAAGAGGAGTAACGACAATCAGCAGAAGGGAAGGAGGAAGGCAGGAAGAGAGAACACTGGGGAACAAGGGGGGGACAATTGGTTAACAAGGAAAGTGCACTCAGGAATCAAACTGACTTGAACTGGTAGAGCACAGAACTGAGGCAACAAGACAGGCAGGTTAGCAGATGCTAGAACCAGCAACCCCTGCTTCAGCAAGCCAGCTATTTAAAGACCCAGCCTCCAATCAACTCCAGCTGCCAGACACACCTCCAGGCTGATTGAGGTGTGCACTGGTTACAGGCCCAGCTGGAGGCAGATACAGCGGAAGAGAGCAGGGGCCACTACAGAGAGAGAGCATTAATGTAAGCAATCACATGCTGCCATGATTAGCTTAATAGTGTTTAATGGCGCCAGTGTTGCTCCTTTTCCAACGGTCCCGTTACTATTTTCTGTATGGATGTCCTATCATTTCAACAGATAGTGGACCGGTTACGGTTGCCTTCCTGCCTTTTACATGGTTTTAATATATTCTCATTTAAGCACCTTAAGATGTTAATGCCTTATTTTAAGTTGCAGTTTTGTACAATGTAATGTAGCATTGTTTCTACTGTTTTTTAACTTTAAGTAAAGATATTGGATCATCAAAAAACCTCCAAATAAATAATGAGCAGGAAACATAAAACTAATACTAAGAAAAAGATAAAGTTAAAAACAATGGGGTAGATCCAGAACCACGTCCGTCTTCCATAGACGGACGTAAATCAATGAACAATAGCTACTGTACATGTGTAGTAGCTATTGTACGCAGTTTACGTATCGTTTCGATACGTAGATTGCGTATATGCGGTCTTTTAGACCGCATATACGCAATCTACGTATCGAAATGATATGCAGATTACGTACAATAGCTACTACACATGCGCAGTAGCTATTTTTCATTGAATTACGTCCGTCTATGGAAGACGGACGTGGTTCTGGATCTACAAAATTGTTTTTAACTTTATCTTTTTCTTAGTATTAGTTTTATGTTTCCCGCTCATTATTTATTTGGAGGTTTTTTGATGATTGAAATATACACATCATTCTTTTGGGAACTAAAGGTGCTCTATCTACAACAGATTGACATTGACAGAGACTGTTGTATGCCTTCTTATGTACTGTCATAGTTTATATTGATGGTCTCCAAATCAATGTTATTTATTTATTTATTCATTCATTTATGTAATAACTTTAAAGTGGTTTATCCTAATTTAAGTAATGTGACATTGGGACCATCATTAGTTAATATCTGTGGCTTAAAGTTTGTCTTAAATTGAGTAAACCAGGAAAACATTGTAATAATGGTTATGGCATAACGCTGTGAGATTGACTGTGGTTTAAAACTACAGCACATTGCAGTTTGTATATCCAAATTCATGCATTTACTATGCACCAGATTTGGTCTATTTTATGTCATTGAACAGTGGTTTTGGCTGGGAAATCTCTACAATTTTGTGTCAGATTACAGATTACAATATTTTTTGTCCAAAGCAAATACATTTAACAATATTAAACGTCATATTAACCATTATCACCAGTGCTGCCAAGAGGAATTCTGGGCCCCAGTACAGCAACTTCTTTGTGCCCTCCATAGTTTATTATTATAGATACATTTGTGCCGCTGCAATCAAAGGAGGTGTGTTCCAAATAATGGGGACATGGCTTTGCCTTTTTGGGTGCATGCCTAGCAGGTATTATCTTCTAGGCCACCCCTCTTAGCTGCAGATGATGCAAAATTAAGGGGCAGCACCATCCCTGATAGTTTCACTTATAGTAAAATCTAAATAAAATAACTATGAATTGTTTTACACAATTAACAGCAATTTTATTTAGGTTTTGTGTCTTTTAGTTTCTTTTAATTTAGTTTAAAAAAATTAAATAATACTTTTAATAACAAATTGTAAACAAAGTAAAAAAAGAAAACTGAAAAGCTGCTGCTTGCACAAGTGTTTATCACCTGTAGACTACCACTGGTATCACCTTTTGCTGAAATAACAGCTGTAAGTCTGATGGGCACACTTCTACCAGGTTTGTGCAGTCTCGGAGGAATATTTATTCAATATTCCTTATTTGCTCAACATTCTTGAGGTTGTTTGGATGAGTGAAAATACTAGCTCATGGGACTATTTTCTTTAAGAAGTATGGCACAGTTGTTAAAGATTATGCACCAGATCCTCAGTTGATAACAGTAGGTAACTTATGAACGTTACATGCGCAAGTCTCCTGTCAGTTAGTACTGCACATCCGCGGTACAAGGAATTCTGCTTCAGAATACAGCAACCCAATGCTGCGTTTCGTGTGGATTTTAGTATCCACATGCGCTCTGGATAGGATGCCATGGTGTAGAGCATGGGCGTCAAACATGCAGCCCCAGAGCGTTTATTGTGTGGCTCCATCAGTGGACCTTGAGGAACACTGCAATGCGGCCCAAAGAATTAGATGTGCGGCCAGTGGTGGGATTCAGCCGGTTCTGCAGAACTGATACCTAATGCTAGGTTTGGTTCTGCGAACCAGTTGCTAATGAGCGCCACTATAAACTAATGTTTATAGCGTCACTCATCAGCAACTGATTCTGCGAAGCATACCTAGCATTAGGTATCGGTTCTGCTGCTCTGCAGCGCATCCCCGGCCTCCTCCCTTGTACAAATGACATTGCGTGACCTGGAGTCACACAACGTCATTCAGCGCCAGCGTCTCACCACGGAGGAAGCGTCGCCGCGTGAGCAGAGCACGGTGAGACTTCTAAGGTAAGTTTGTGAGGGGGGGCTGGACACTTGATGAGGGATACTGCGGGAGCTGGACACATGATGAGGGACACTGCGGGAGCTGGACACATAATGAGGGATACTGCGGGAGCTGGACATTTGATGAGAGATACTGGGGAAGAACCGGCCACATGATGAGGGATGCTGGGGGAACTGGACACTTGATCAGGGATACTAGAGGAACTGGACACTTGATGAGGGATACTGGGGGAACTGGTCACATGGTGAGGGATACTGGGGGAACTGGACACATGGTGAGGGATACTGGGGAACTGGACATATGATGAGGGATAATGAGGAGTATAACTGGGAGCTGCATACTATGATTGGGGGTATAACTTAGGTCACACACGTGTCACTGAGGTGAAGAGAGCACGCCTGCCATGGAGGAGAGGAGCAGATGGGAGAATTCAATGGTGAGTTTGACATGCCTGGTGTAGAAGATTACGGTCAGAATATTTAAGGTAGTTTGCACCTCATGGAAGTCTTTTCCGAATGCAGGAATGTCGGAGGAGTGAACATATTCCTGCGTATGGAATTTAGGATAGCCCTTAAATCAGGATCAGGTCCCGTGTCACCTTCTCAACCATATTGTGGGAATATAAGACTTTTGTTTAAACCGTCTGTTATACAGTGCAACACACACACCCCATAGCAGACATACATATCTCTTTCTATGTGTATATAGTTGCCTGCACCTCAATTGCCAGTGGAATCTGCTTAACTGCCAGTGAATTCTCCAACATTATGTTTCTAGGGAACCCAGGTTAACAGCTGTCTGCAGCACATAAACACTGGGTGACATATAGATGTGGACCTGTTACCTATGGATGACTTCCACTATTTTTGCCATTATCCTTCTCTCCTTAGCTTTAAAATGAGCCCTTCCATGCACAGATCTGACCCCTGATTCTTTCAATTATGTAATTCTCCCTATACAAAAGGGCTTAGATAATTATACCTCAATTATATGTTATCTAAGACTAGTCTTATGGAAATTCCAGAAATGCCTGTGTGGAAGGTAGATAACAGATTGGTTCTTTCTCATTATTGTCCTTTGTATACTGCAATAATATGGAATACTATAGTTACAATAGAGCAGAGTAGCAGGCACATAGCAGCAACTGGAAAAATAGATCACATTTATTTACACTATTTATACACAACAAATAAGATGGAGACATAAATTTCTTAGGACATTGGGCTCTATTTACTTAAGCTTTAAAAAGTTCATTTTTGGAGTTATGAAGTTATAACTCCAAAAATGAACTTTTTGCTATTTACAACCGCTGCACCGCCATGGAAATCAACAGTTTCCATGGCCATGCAGTCAAACTTCTTCTGTCCTCGCCAGCCCGTTGTTTTCAATCTGGGCTGCTATTTACTAACCCTCAGAGCGGAGTTTTATACTCGGCTCTGAGCGTTAAAATAACGGCATCTCAGACTGCCGTTCAAACTACGATTCCAGCAATCTCCCCATATAACCCCCTTTTACTCCCACTAATAGCTGTTATTAGGGGGAGAAAAAGGGATATATATATATATATATATATATATATATATATATATATATATAGAGAGACGGCAGGAATATATATCTCCCCATAAAACCTTCTTTTCCAGCAATCTCCCCATATAACCCCCTTTTACTCCCACTAATAGCTGTTATTAGGGGGAGAAAAAGGGATATATATATATATATATATATATATGTATATAGGGAGACCGCAGGAATATATGTAAATACCGATGTCTTAAAAATAATAATAATACATTTTATAAAATTAAAAAATCAACAGAAATAAAAGAAAACAATAGAATAGCTTTAAATACTTACCGGACCGAAGACGCTTCTGCCCGCAGGTGCCAGTCCCGACATGCGCAGTGCTTCTCTCCAGCAGAGAGCCACTGCACATGTGCAGACCTTCCGGTCACACGAAGAAAGCCCGCGATGACTGAAGAAAGTTCAGATGTCATTGCGGGACAGCCAGCAGAGGGGTGAGTATTAGTAAATAGTATGAACGTAGCTCAGAAGTTCTCAGAGAGCCAATACAAACTTGCCTGAGCTACTTTCATACTTGCTTAGTAAATAGAGCCCATTATTCCAAGATCACTGACACAACTAATGATCCTCTGCATCTATTGTGTTACAACTGCAAAAAACATATAAATAATGACTCAACAGGACAGAAAACCCTTTCCTTGAATATTTTTTACATTTGTCTATATAAACATGTTTCCATTTCATTTTTGTCTATAGATACAAGAAATGTTATATATTATGCTGTTGCTAACATAGAATTGTATCTGTTAAAGGTACAAGATGACTATATAGGGGAATATTACTTAAATTGTAAGCTATTATCAGCTCTATTGAACAAGGATTATCTAATTTTCCCCATAAGGGATGTGGAATCCAAACTAGACTGAATAAACTCCGGGATTTTTTATGTAATTATAAAATTATCAAATTACCAAATGTAATTTATCAAATTAGTAATCATTTTGTTAACCCTAATGGCCAATATTCATTCCCCAAATTGTAACCTACTATAAACTGGGCTCGATCTTCTTAATACTACTGTATTCACTAATGGGAGATGAACATCTCTATTTAATATTATTCCCCACTACGGACCGATCCAAACCCCGCACGCTTTCTGTATGTGCGGAGGTCTGGCAGTACAACTAACATAAACCTGTCTTATGTGAACTGTGCGGATCAGCAATCCATACAATCGCTGTGTCGCAAACCGCAGCACTTACGGCGTCAGGGGTCATCTATCTACTGTTCTTTCTGCCCATTGCCATGCTTCCAGGACTATTACATGGGTGCTGCCATCTTAGAATCATCACATGACTTGATCCAGCAAATCAGCGTCTAGCTCTAGGAATCACATGACCTGGCTATCCAAGCCTGGTCATGAGCACTCTGTTTAAACCTGCAGCACAGGGAGTCCTGTGCCAGAATAACTTGGGCACTCAAGGTGCCTAGTTCTTTTATGTATTTACTTGTTACCTGATTCCTGAATCCCATGCTAGAGGAGTCAGTTCTCTAAGCAGTATTAAGCCTGCTTTTCCAAGCTCAGCTGTTTCTCTAATCAAGCCTGGTTTCCAAACCAAACTGCATTAAACTTGCATTGCCAGCTAAGTTGGATCAAGCCTGCTTCTCCAGTCCATGTCAAGTCTGTCAAGTCCAGTTCAGTTAAGCTTGTCCAGGTTAAGTCAAGCTTGTCCTGTCCAGTTCCAGTCCTGGTCCAGTTCAGGTTAAGCCAAGCTTGTCCAGTCCAGTTTAGTCTATTCCTATCTACTACAATATAGCTCATGAGCAGACCCTATAATGAGCCCTCCAGCTTCCGCTACTTTGCGGAGCCTTTATCACGCCCCCGATAACCTAGAACAAATCCCCAATCCAGTCAGTTCTTGATCCATTGATCCACTCATAAATGTTAAAAACCCACCCCCACTGTACAATTTTAATGCTTCCCCCTGCCCACCTTGGCGGGTGGAGGGGTATCACAGCCCATTTGTACTGAAATGGCAACTAAGTTCTGTACGATGCTAGGTACATTAGTGTTACGTGTGTAACACTAGCGTAACATATGGAGGGTGCATGCGCCTCCAGTCAAAACACCCCACTGGACCCGGCTCTATGAGAATAAGCTGTTTGGATTGACCCCAAGAGATTTTTTATTGACTTCTGCATATGGGCTAATAATTGTGTGACTACAGGGTATGGAGGATGTCCAGTACAAGTACCTAAATATATTTGAATCATGTGTAGGCTGAAATAGGGAAAATCCTTCTCCATAGATTGGAACTCATTTGAGCAGGGATTTCACATTTTGTATGGCACAGCCATAATTGTAGCCCCCCTTGTATGTCCCATCCATAACTGTAGCCTCCCCTTATATATCCCAGTCATAATTGTAGACCGCTTGCAGTAGAAAACCCAGACATTTGAAAGGGGTGTTTCTAATGCGTGTAATACATGTGGAGCATATTAGGGGTCTGGACATGCACACTACATAAAGTACATGTGGGGACACCTCACCTTTGATGAAGATCTGCGAAACGTGCGTTGAGACCTGAACTACCTCTAGAGCTCCCGTGTGCACTGGGATGCGCTCCTTACTCCATCCTTATCGTGAGCTTTATCTGGTTATTAGATCAGTGTAGGGATTGTTATGTGCCCATGTGTGGGCGGAGTGCAGTCGTGAGGCTGCTAGTCTCTGTATTTATTAGGGTAAACCTCTGGAATTGAGATTCGGTTTTCCTGCTTTTTTCATTATGCTCACGATTCTTGCATGTCAAATGTATGTCCTTTATAAGTAATCTGTGCTTTGGCTATTTGATCACTATATGGATACAATATAATGTTTGGAATATATTTGACACTTTGACTACAGGATACTATACTGTTATTTAGCAAGGATGGTCTTTTATCTACATATTTTTGCTGGAAGGTTGTTTTCTACTGATGTTTTTAATGTAGTAAATAAAATTTGATTAATAACTTTGGAAACATACAATTTTGATAGTGGTTATCAAATTCTTTTTGAGTTATTTGTTTACCTGTAAGTTTTTTCTTCTTTTCCTCTCTTTTGGAAAATTTGTGTATTGGTTTGCAATTATGAAATCAGGAGGGTAGTACTCCTATATGTCTTCATATATCAACTTGTGCAGCTTATATCCTTCTCTTCACCATGGGGGGATATATTAAGTGTTTAGTTATGTCACATATTATAATATATGGGGCATTTATTAGGCTTAGTATATAGTATGTCATTCCCAGACCCCTATTATATCCTATTTATATTATATTATATGCCAATCCCAGACCCATAACATATTCCATTATAGTATGTTCCAATCCCAGATCCATGATATATAGTATAGTATAATGGGAGTATAGTATAATATATGGGATTTCCCTCTTTTTTTTTTTCAAAATCTTTTTATTGAGTTTTTTACATAGGAACGAACAAACAAAACATGACAATTAGAGCATGCACATTACAATTGTCCAAGCACTGTACGAATACTTGAATGTCTGTAAAGAATTTTGTAAGTTAAACCATGCTTGAACAATCTTCAAACCATGCTTGAACAATCTTCAAGAGGAGAATAAAGAGACAAAACATAAATGAAATAAAAATAAAAATAGCTAAAAATAAAAGAGAGAAAATAAAAATAGAAATAAGAAATAAGAACATACATAAGAGCACAAATGTAAACATAACAACATAACTACATAACTCCGATGCCTTCCTAAAAAGAAGCAAGACTCTAGAATTGAGTACTGTTAGGTGGATGTACCCTGCGCTCCATTGTTACCAGCAAATTCTAAAAATATCTGACGCTGACGCAGGAGAAACCAGTTTGTGGACTCAAACAATTTATAGACGTGGGACTGTTTTTCTGCAGGTAAGTATGATATGAATACTCCCCATTTTTTCTCAAAACGTTCGACTCCCTTTTCTATATCCGGCATTGTTGCTCTCCTTTTTATATATAATACTTCTAGAAGTGCAACCTTCACTTGTTCGATCGACGGGGCAAATGGTTTGAACCAAATCTGAAGCAATAACTTCTTGGCCACCGTCATTATAACAGTCAGAAGAGGTAATACAGCTTTAGCACCCAGGACATCGATCCAGCCCTGAAAATTCGCCCATAACATAGCCGGAGGATCCAAGAACACCTGGAATTTTTATATGTCTTTGATCAGACTTAGCAGCTTACACCAGAATTTCCAGATTTTACCGCACTCCCACATATTGTGAATAAAAGTGGCCTTACTGGTGTGGCATTTAGGGCAACTGCCCTCCGCCCCTGCCACCATGTGGCTTCTCTGCGCCTGTGATATGTATACCCTATTTAGGGTCTTGAACTGAACCTCCTGCAATGTTACTGAACCTAACGTTCTCATGGATTGGTCATAAAACTTTAGCAAGTCTTCAGATGATACCAATGCAGGCATATCCTTAGACCATGACCGGAAAGTACCTTCCCATAATTTTCCGTATCTAATTTCTAAGATGGAATTGTATAAGTGTCTAATGTGGTAGTGGTGGGATAATAAAAATGTCAGCAATGAACCAATCTTATCGTTGCCTTTTTTATGCGTTCTTTAACTTGCAGAGCATAATGGAGTGTCTGTAAATACATGAAAAAATGGGAGTTGGGGAGTTGGTATTTTTCTTTAAGCTGTTGGAAGGAGTAAATCTGTCCGCCAGGGTCAAAAACACCCCTTATAGCCGCAAGGCCTTTATTCCTCCAATTTTTATACCAGTCATTGGTCATACCAGATTCAAACGCGGTGTTACCCCACATGGTGGTATATATAGAGAACTTATGATCACTTTTACACTTTCTGTTTATGTCCACCCAAGCTCTATATGTGTCACAAAACAGAAAATTTTTCATGATACGGTCAGGTATCTCATTTCTAGGCAAATGTAGCAGTGCCACTAACGATAGTGGTCGCACTAACTCCTGTTCCAAAATTGCGCAAGTAAAGTTCTGCTTTCTGAGAAGCCAGTCAGATGCGTACCTAAAGAGCGCACTGTACCCAAAGAGCTTTAGTTCTGGGATCCCCAGACCCCCCCTCCTTCCGCTTCAGATGTAATTTGCTCCTAGCTACTCGGGGACGTTTATTTCTCCAAATAAACTTGGAAAATAAATCTGAGCATTTTTTTACATCTGACTTATGTAACATTACTGGAACCATCTGCATCAGGTAAGAGAGCCTGGGGAAAAGCACACTTTTAATAACTGCCGCTCGACCGAACAGGGAGAGTGGAAGATCCATCCAGCCCTGAATTGTGTTTTCTATAGACTTCATTTTCAGGTTATAATTAGCTCGGTACAGGTGAGAAATTTTAGGTGTTAACTGGACCCCCAGATACCGCAGTTGTGATTTTGTTATCTTAAATGTTTGAGCTATGAGAGAGTTACCTGATATTTGAACGGTGCCTGAAAGGGGAAAAACTTCTGACTTACTGAAGTTGACCTTGTACCCTGCAAAGGAGCTAAATTGCTTAATCAGTTCCAGTATATTGGGAATGGAGGTCTCTGGTTTATCGACCATAAGCAGCATGTCATCTGCAAATAATCCTAATTTCAGTTCCACTCTCCCTATTGTGATGCCCCGGTATATGGTTGACTTGCGGAGTGCTATCGCCAGTGGCTCTAGGGCAAGCGCAAATAATAGGGGTGAAAGAGGACACCCCTGTCTGGTACCTCTTTGAATTTTAAATGGGGTGGACAAGACTCCATTAGCTGCTATCTGGGTATAGGGATCTGTGTATAGCGCCGACAAGATGTCAACAAAGCCCTTGGGGAAGCCAAATCTACTAAGAGTTTCCATTAAATGATCCCAGGTGACCATATCGAACGCTTTTTCAGCATCCAATGAGAGGACCAGACGGGGATCACCATCCTGCGAGCTCTCCACCTCTTGAATCACAGCTAAAACCTTTCTTATGTTCACTACCGAGTTCCTGCCCCAAATGAACCCCGTCTGGTCCTCATGTATGATACCCGGGAGCATTCGTTTGAGTCTCTCTGCTAAAATTTTGGTGAATATCTTATAATCTAAGTTCAGCAGAGAGATCGGCCTGTAGGAAGCCGGGAGAGACAAGTCCCTACCCGGCTTAGGTAACAGTTTAATCAATGCTGCATTAAAGTATAGTGGGATCTCCTGGCGCGTTAAAATGGAGTTGTAAACTTGTTGTAGCGTGTCTGTTATATCTTCGACCATAATCCTATAGAAGTCCCCGCTAAACCCGTCAGGGCCAGGGGCCTTCATTGGCTTCAATTGTTTAATGGCGTTTTTTATCTCTTCTATAGAGATCGGCAAAAGTAAAGATTCCGCCTGTGTGGGGGTAACCTGAGGGACCTCAATACGTCCCCAAAACTCTGCCTTCTGGATACCATCAATCGGGTCTTGAGCATATAGTTGCTCATAGAAACGTGTCATTACATCCACTATTTCGGTCCCTTTGTGAACTAGCTTACCCTCTGGAGACACCAGTGCAGCAATAACCATGGGGCCCCGTTTATCTTTGAGTAAATTGGAGAGTAGGCGCCCGGGCTTGTTTCCCCATTTAAAGAAATTGAACTTCATATTTGCTATATATCTATCCCCTAGACCAGATACTACTCCCTCAAAGTGTACCTGCTTCTTCCTAAGATCTAGCCTATTTTCTGAACTAGGAGTAATCCCAAATCTTTGATAAGATTCAGCTAGAGCTCTTTGTGCAGATAGAAAGTTTGCATTCATATTCTTATTATGCTCAGCAAAGTATGAGATAACCGCCCCACGAAGAACTGATTTAAATGTCTGCCAAAATAACCGTGGTTCTTCTGCATGATTAACATTGTTTAGAGAGAAGGAAGCCCATTGGGCTTTCAAGAAATTCCTAAACTTAACAGAGCTAGCTATATATGCCAGAAATCTCCATTGCCTAAAATTACTCATAGTCTGTCCCCAATCTAGTTGAAGCCATATAAGAGCATGATCGGAGATTACTATGGGTTCTATTTCCGCCTTGCTTACGATAAGTGTACAAGATATAATCCAGACGGGAGAGGGTACCATACGGTGCAGACAAACAAGTACATTCCCGTAATGTAGGATTACGGGTGTGCCAAATGTCCAATAGTTGGAGGTGATTGGCAAATTGGGTTACTCCTAAGGAGGGCAGTCTCCTCACGCTAACTAAAATCACCTGCCTATCAAATGTATGTGACGCCACCAAATTAAAATCCCCCCCACAATAATAGAGCTATCTACTTTACCCAGTAGTAACCTAATGAGAGCCAAGAAAAATTCCTTATTATATGAGTTTGGGGCATAAAGATTGCAGATGACAAATTTTTTATCATAAATGGTAGCCTCAATAATCTGATACCGGCCTTCACTATCGGATATCTGAGAGTGCAAAGTAAAAGGTATGCAACTACGAATAAGGATTGCGACACCTCGTGCTTTGGGGGAGTACGTAGCCGAAGCAACCACCCTGAACCCATGCGAGTTCAATTTCAGGAGTTCCCCCGCCAGAAGGTGAGTCTCCTGAAGCATAATCAAATCAACCTTTTGTTTTTTAATGTATGCTAACATCCGTTTTCTTTTGATGGGGGAATTTATTCCTCCAATATTCCAGGAGCCTATCTTTAAACTAACCATTTATGCTATAAGATCCCTATGTGTATTTCTATACAGCCCCGAAAGGCTAGAGTGACCAGGCATTAAAAATAGGAAGGCTGGCGTGGTACAGACGTCCCAGAAAATATCTATGCTAATAATGTCATAAGGACAATGGCAACAGGTAGCCCAAAGATTCATTTTGGCATCGGAGATATCAAAGTAAAAATAAACAGCAAAAAACAAATGCAAACATACATAGAAAACCAAACACAGCATAAATTGACAGTTGTACGTTAAACTGTAATTGATTTGGCGTAAATGAACACCAACATATGTATATATAAAGAACAGAGAGCGAATCCTCTCTAGAGTATAATTTTCCATGTGAGACTTCCTTGAAACTGAGCCCCACCCCATTAAACTAAATAGGCCTACAAGAGCCCTACCACTATAAACACACACCACACCGCGGGTCCATACAAGAACTTTCTACCCTCCTTAAATTCCCTGTTTCTTTAAGTACAAATCGTAAAATAATTTAAGGCTAAGACAGATGAAGAAAATGCAACAAGAAATATGATACACATCTCAATAGGCAGACAGCAACTTAGCCTGAAATGTCCATGGTATCAGAAGCCGCTACAGGTAAGTCCTCGTCTAGGAAAGTCTTGGCATCTTGGACTCTGAGGAAATCTTTGATCTTTACCCATAAAGATCCGCAGCCGCGCAGGGTAAATTAGCGCAAACTTTCTTCCCCGCTTGACTAGTTCGATGCAGACCCCGGAGAACTCACGGCGTGCCCTGGTGACTTCAGAGGAGTAGTCTTGGAACATGCGAAGCTTGTGGCCCTCCCAGACGAGTGATCCCAAACGCTTGCTTGCTGCCCATAATGCCATCTTGTGAATGTAATTAAGACACCTAAAAATCACTGGACGAGGTCGGTCTTGAGGATGATCCCGGGGTTGACCCAGTCTGTGTGCCCGTTCTATGACCAAGTTGTCGCAGGTTTTGGTAGCCTGTAGAAGTGATGGTAATGTAGTGGTCAGAAATTCCAGGAGCAATGGGCCTTTTATCGATTCAGGGAGACCAATTAGTCTCAAGTTGTTGCGCCTGGACCTGTTTTCCAAGTCATCTATTTTATACCAGAGTTCACACTGTTCTTTGGTTAGCTGGGAGACTTTTTTCTTCAAGTTGGCGACATCTTCACAATTCTCCCCCATCCTTTGCTCCACTAGCGTGACTCTCTGAGATAGCTGCTGTATATCAGTCTTCAAACTCTGGACTGCTGCAGTAAACTGATCTGCTTGTGCTTGCAGCAGGGGGGCCATAGTGTCATTTATGTCCTTCACCATATCTGCATATAAAACTGGTGAGGAGACTGGAGATCTTGGAGACCCTTGCATGTAGTCAATGTTGCCCTCCTTTGTTGGGGAGGCGTTTTTATTGGGCTGGATAACTGTAGCGGTGCTAGCAGAGGACACAGACTTAAGTGCTGCATCTCCTTCACTGTGTCCTGCTCCGGGCACCATTTTGGATGCGCCACGTTGCTGCAGCTCCCCGCGCTGTCTGCTCACTTTTGCCGGCATAGCGGTAAGCAGGTACCTTTCCATGTACCTCTCGGGATTCCAGGCGGTAGCCACGTGGCGTCGATCAGCTGGTGGACCCGTGGGTAGCGGCGATTAGATGTCCGAAGGGGGGGTAAGTCACCGGGAGCTGAGAGACCCGCGGCCATGTAAGCGCCCGCCGAAACCGGAAGTCCCAGTGCGGTTCACTCTTTAGTGTTGGAAGCAAAGTCAAGCCCCATTCAAAAAACAAAACACAGTTGATGCTAATCATCCTGTCTAGAGTCCAGGATGATCAGGTGGAGGGTAATGACCGTCCCGTGCAACAGGATCCTGGTTTGAGGGACTAAAACAGCCCTCTCTATAGGCGGGTTTCAGGGTCTGAAGTGCGGTCTGTCTGTCTCTTGTTGTAATGCAGCTTCACGCTCATCAATCATTTGCATCTCAGTATCAGGATCTTTGAAAACACGCTTCAGAGTTTTGTACATCTTTTTTTTTGAACCATTGTGGTTATATGATTTGCCCACTTTTGAAATTCACTTGGTTATACATGAAAAGCAACAGAAAAATAGTTTGATTAGTACATAGAACAGCAAGATTAAATCTGCAATCTTTCTTCTGGTGGGGTACCACAGTATTTACACATGCACTTGGGAATGGAAGAGAGTCCCTCACGATTTTTCTGGGAACCCTCATTTGCCTCTGCCCCTATCCTAGTCTGTCTTACACATGTGCTGACCATACATAACAGGGTAAGAAATATACTTCCTTTTAGTCATCTTTCGGTGGTTCAATTGTTATCTTTGTCTTTTTGCAATGGAATGCGTGGACCCAAGAATCTCTCTCTCTCAGATTCACTGAAGTGGGTGTAGTCAACAGCACTTGGTATGGACCAACGTATCTTGGTTCCAGGGCCTTCCTCACATGTACTTTCAAGTAGACCCAGTCACCAATCAGCAGACCATGTGGTTGCACTTTCATCATCAGATTGAGAGGATTGTACCTGTGAGTGAATGTTAGACAAATAATCGGTAAGAGACTTTACATATGATGTCATATTTCCATGCTTGTGCTGCAGTTCCTGTGGAAAGTAGCATCCTGTCTTAGGTTTAGAGCCAAACAAAACCTCATAGGGGAAATAACCTGTTTCTTTCCCCGGGGTGGTCCTTACCGCAAATAGGGCTAAGGGGAGACAGTCTACCCAAGTCTTATTTGTTTCTGCCATAGCTTTCTGGATTTTTAACTTTAGGGTGCCATTTAGTCTTTCCACCTTCCCATTTGCCTGTGGCCTATAGGGGGTGTGTAATGCCTGTGTTATTCCAATATCTTTCATGATTAGCTGCATGATTTGACCTGTGAAATGGGTACCTCTATCTGATTCAATTACCTCTGGTACTCCATACCTGCATATCACTTCAGCTATGATTTTCTTCGCTGTAGTTTTCGCATTAGCTTTTGCAACTGGCCATGCTTCAGGCCACCTGCTGAAGATATCAGTACATACCAAAACATATTCACATGTACCACATTTTGGCATCTGTATGTAATCAATTTGTAATCTTTGAAAGGGGAATAACGCTTTGGGTATATGACCCATCTGTGTTCTTGTTCTCCTACCTGGATTGTTTTCCGCACACACCCAACACTGATCACAATACAACTTAGCTGCCATGTAGAATCCTGGAGCTATCCAATGGTCTTGGACTTGTGAAGTCATCTGTCCTTTGCCTTTGTGGTCTGGTCCATGAGCAACCTGTAGCATAGGAGAATAGAGAGCCCTAGAGAGACACAGTTGTTCACCTTTCTGCCAAAGTCCTGTAGACGATTCTATGGCTCCCATCTTTTGCCAGTCCTTCTTTTCTTCCTCAGATGCTTGTTGCTGCATGAGTTGCAAAGTCTTTAGGTCAGGTTGCTCTGGGGCTGTTGGCTGAAGAATGTAGATTACCGGTAGTTGCTTTACAGCTGCTTTCTTGGCTTGTTTGTCTGCAAAGGCGTTTCCTCTTTCTTCTTCACTCTTGCCTTGTGTATGTGCCTTTACTTTCAGTATCGCCATTGCTTTTGGTAGCTGGAATGCTCTGGTCAGTCTGCGTATCAGTTCTCCATTCCTGACCGCTTGTCCAGTGCTGGTTACAAAGTTTCTTTGTTTCCAGATTGCAGAGTAGTCGTGTGCAATGCCCCAGCATTAACCAGAGTCCGTGTAAACATTCACCGTCTGTCCCTCTGCCAGTTCCAGTGCCATTAGTTCTGCTGCTTGTGCAGATTGTCCTTGAGGGAGGGGTTCAGCTTCAATGACCTCATGGAGAGTGACAACAGCGTAGCCTGTGTACTGTTTGCCATCAACAAAATAGCTTGACCCATCAACAAAAAAAGAAAAATCTGGGTTATGTAATGGTTCTTCAGACAGGTTCCATGAAGGCTTTACCTCAAGTTCCATTAGGGATAGGCAGTCATGTTCATTATTTTTTTACCGGAGCCCACAGAAAACCAGGAGGAGATAATAACAGTGTCTGCAGCAATTAGTCTGCAAATCAATACCAAAAAAAAGAAGAAAGTAACTTTAAGAGGAAAAAGAGGTAGGAATAAAAAGAATCCTAAGAAATTATTGTATAAGAAAGAAATAAAGATTAGGAGGAAGCAAAGTATAAAAAATCAGAAAGAAACTATATCAAGGAAAAGAATTGAGAATACAAAAATATACAATTTGAGTAGCCATAGTTTAACCACTGAGGAAGAAATGGTCCTGAAAAAGGGGCTAAAATATGCTCCATCGAAGGAACCGGATGTATTTAAAACATACATAGACATTCAAAAGTTTACGAGAAAATTGGCCTTGAAAAGATTCTTTCATAAAAAAGATGGGGAAAATGCAATAACAAAGGAGACAACCAATAAACTTAGAGTTAAATCTGTGTTCAATCCCACGTATAGCCAAGGCTGCTATGTAGAAGCTTTTAGTAAAATAGTAATAAAGGAGTGGGAGGAGGCATCCAAGAAATTGAAACAGACAAAAATAAAAAAGATGAGATCAAATTTAACAAAAGCAGAAAGTAAAGCCCTGAGAGACCTCCAAAACAATAGTAAAATTATTATTAAACAAGCGGACAAGGGGGGGGGGGGCAGTAGTAAGGGACTTAGAAAACT
>WWET01001170.1:19322-31064 GCA_011038615.1 Limnodynastes dumerilii
TGCTATAATTACACATTACCCCCACCCCTCCCCCTCATATACTATAATTACACATTAACCCCCTTTCCCCCTCATATACTATAATTACATTGCTCCCCCCCTCACATACTATAATTAAACATTACCTCCCCACACACACACACACATACTATAACCTCACATTACCCCCACTCCCATTCATACTTTAACCCCACAAAGCTTTTATAAGTTTCTTACCTCTTCTGTTTACTTTCTCACCCTCCGTCCTCTGCGGCGCCTCTTCTTCTGCCTGACGCTGATGTCAGCGTCACGCAGCGTCAGCGGTACACAAACACAGTGCCTGGACCGTTGCGTCCAGGCTCTGTGTATGTGTTGCTATGGCAACACATACACAGTGCCCGGACCGCTGCGTCTAGGCACTGTGTATGTATTTCCATAGCAACACATACACAGTGCCCGGGTGCAGCGATCCGGGCACTGTGTATGTGACAATACAGTGTGTATTGTCTCCGGGAGAAAAGGGTCCTCGTCCGGGAGATCTCCCAGGATTCCGGGAGTCTCCCGGACATTCCGGGAGATTCGGCAACCATGGTTTAGACCAGCCTAGCTAAACAAAACAAAGGCTGCCAGAGAGGTGTTTTGAATTATGAAAGAATTTTATAGCATAGTTGCCTCCTCCGAGATTTATGGGGATGTTAAAGCCTCGAGCATTACTATCATTAGCAGAGCCACTGTCAGAAGTTGGAGGGGCCCGGGTCACATTTGCGAGGCCCTCTGTGATATTATCTGTGATGTCACATGGATAGGGACCCGTGGATCTGTGTTAACAGCAGGGTTGCAGGACATTCCAGGAGACTCCCAATATTCGGGCAGTTCTCCCATTATCCTAGGAGAGTGCAAATCTCCCGCTCAGGTCTTAAGGCCCGTGGTTTCATGCAAACCATGGCCTCAAGTCCTGCCCCTCTGCTTGGCAACACTAGTATCCTAGTGTTACTAGGGGCAGGGAGGGACAAGGACGATGCAATTTGCATCATCAAGCCCCGTCCTCATCCTTAATAAACCTGAAAGGGGGTAATTAGTAGTCAGGGGTGGGGCTTAATGCTGCAATTTGCATAAATCATGTCATTAAGCCCCGCCCCCTGCAGGCATCTGTGACTTTCCTTCAGGATCTCCCGGAGAGAAGCTATTAAAAGTCGGCAACCCTGGTTAACAGCTGGCCAGTGCGCAGGGAAAATCTTTCCTGCGCATTGGCCCACTAATGATGCTGGGCCCCGTCAGCTCCAGGCCCGGGACAGTGGTCATGGCTGTCACCCCCCACACCATAGTGGCCATGATCATTAGTAACCCTATAATTTACAGCTTTGATTAGGCAGCGGCAGGGCTTCAGGAGTGATTTGCATAAATCATGCCCCAAGCTCCACCCATGCTGCTGTCTCCCAAAAGGGAGAACAAAGAAGTCGGCAATGATATTTTATAGACATTTATTCCTTATACAACAATGGCATTGATAGCTTTATAATGGATGAGCAGTTCCTGGGAGCTGGATGATCAATAGTTGAATAAAGCATAAATGTAGTAAAATAACTTGCAGCATGTATAAAACTTATAGGAGTTAATAGAAGATTATGTGCTAACAATCTCTTTTTGTATACTTGCACAGTCTCTTTCTGCATACTTGCACCTTGTCAAAGTAAACAATGTCTGTGTGACCCGACTTTGGCTTCAGTGTTCCAGACTCAAGGTCAAGCTAACATGATAGTGTCCAGATGCTCTCAGTTTCAGTTTCAGTTTCTTTCTATAGTTGTTATGTTATGATAAGAGTTACAGTGGTTCTGCCAATTAACTGTTTTATGACAACAGTGGAAAGTAATCAGGCCTACGTTTGAAATAAGTATCCGCGGATTCGCAAAACTACGCACCTACGTTGCAAGGCAACACCCACGACACTCCCCTCGCACTTACAGACTTAGGTCCAGATTTACTAAGAAAGTATGGAGAGTTTGCCCATAGCAACCAATCAGATTCTTGATCTTATTTAACTTTTGCATTCTAGAGAATGTCAGCTAGAATCTGATTGGTTGCTATGGGCAAACTCTCCACTCTTTCAAAACCCACAGCTTAGTAAATCTGGCCCTTAGGCTGACTTCCACCACCATAGGGCAACCTTAACTCTACGTGCGTACCTGAAGTTGCTAAGGCCCATGCGTACTTTCCTAACCACGCCCATAATAGGCCATTTAAATGCCTTCCCCCACCCACTTTCACTTAACTTCCCACCTACGGAGGTCTGGCACACCCCTTTGGACGTCTCTCACTAAACAAGTATGTAAAGTCCCTGCGTAACGGATTTCCGTGCCTAAATCCTATATAGCTTGCGTAAAAAAGGTTACAACCGTACCTAAAACTACGCACGGGAAAAGTAGCAAAATCGTGATTGTGAATACGGTCCAGTATGACATGATTTTTGTGTTTAATGTCCAGTATAATCCAGTATGAGCCTCACATACAGAGTTCATTATGTTGTTGCACAGTGTGTGACTGTTGAAAAACAAAAGCCCCAAATAAATAATAGATGTCTCACAGCTAAGTGTTTGCTGCTGCCGGCAGTAATGATATATATATCATGGTGGGAGGGAGACCTCCTACCATGCAACACACAACACTTCATAGCTGCAAATACCTTCCCTCCTATAACATTGCCCAAACAATACAGCTCATCGGTAAACACCATTGAACGCTGAAACCAGAACTGAGCCAACTTCTCCGTCGACTCCCTACTGACCTCTAGTGTACTCAGCCTTATAGTGCATGCTCTGCTTTGCAATACTATATTTTTACTGCTGCTGACTGGTAATCCGGATGCTCTGATGTGTTCGCCCTTATGTTATGCTTACCAGGCTGACTGTGTTCCACTGGTCCTGACAGTAACACTAATCACATTTACTACATCTACTATAAATCTATTATCCTCTAGAGGTGCCTAGAAATCCTAATTCACGGATCCTGAACTAGGTGTATTGCGGTCATACGGAGGATACATGAGTGGATAGGACACTCCTTAATGCTACCTTATCTTGGACCAGATTTCCACTTGCGAGTGTAATCAGTACTTCCGCGGTCCCTTCCCCCACCCTGCCCCCGTTCTTTAGGTACTTTATGGTACTTACTAGTGTTATAGGACTATCTTATATCTTCCTTCTTAAGATGGAAACTATGAACGAACCTTTATGCCACAGTCGTGGCCAGCCCGAGGTTTGTGTGAGCTTTTACTGGTGACATAAGGCAAATAACAATAGGAGATTCCGTACAACCTGATTCCTACCAGGGCGGCCATCAAGGGGAACAGCCGGGACTAGTGTCCTGGGCCCAGGCAGAGAGGGGACCCTGGAGTCCCAGACTGTCTGTCCGGGATACTGTGGAGAGATATATAGATGCTAGTATGGATCAGCCATTCCTACTTGTATCGGTCACTGGCAGCCTGTGCTGCAGAGTGCAGGGAGGCCTACCCTGCGCATCGTCCCCTTGTAATTCACTTCTGGTCTGTAGAACCCCATGTCAAATGCTGTGACATCACGTAGGGGGCAGAGCTCTGCAGACCGCGTCCCCGGCCCAGAATTTACTGGTGGCAGCCCTGATCCCCGCCATCATTCCCCTTCTGAAGATCGGGTAATCTTGGGTGTGATAGCCGCATATATAATTTTTGCAAGGGCTCCGCAATATTTTCAAACTTGAACTTGTTCCAGATGCCTCACATCGCGGTCAGCAATTATTCACATATTACTTGAATGCATTGTAGACCTCTGGATGTGTTGTGCCATTTCAATAAGAACATTTTAAGTTTAATAATTGGATCGCTGAAATGGTAATGTTTTGAATGTGTTTATAATATTATATGTGGTAGTTTTTAGTAGTTTGGAATGCAGTTTTTTTGTCATATCTATAATACCTTCATGGCGTTTCAGACCCTTTGTGGTGCCTTATAAATACATATTATATAATAATAATGATAATAATAATAATAATAATAATAATAGTGTAATCTGTATTGTGACTAAATTGTGTTCCTCCAAAGGGACTGATGGAGTAATCTGATGTTTATGTTCCCTACAGGATTCACATCCATTCTGGACCTGAGAGAATGCAATGGCTGATGAAGGTGAGAAATTACTTCTAGGAAAGAATCCAGTATGAAGATAAGAGGAAATCAGGTGGAAACTTGCACCTGGGTTAAACCATGTTGACCTGCATGGGAAACAAATTTCATTTGTTTTAAACAGTATTAGAGATGAGATGTGATGCTTCCCAGCCCAAGTCTAAATAACAGTGTGACAGTAACGCTGGTCAGTATCTGTGTGCAATAAGCAAAGGCAAAGTATTCTCCCTGCATGCATAGAATAAAATGAATTCCCCTGAAATTCAACATGGTTTTGTCCAGGTGTAACTTTCCATCTGATTTCATCTTATTTTCAATTTCTGGATTCTGTCCCTAGTCATTTGAACAATAGGCTGTTATTGGTTGTTGATCATCATAAGAATGTAGTCAAATAATTATAACAATAGGATTAATGTCTAATGGGTTTATTTAATGGAGCTTTAAAGGAGGCAAAGTGGAGATGTAGTCCAAGGCAACCAATCAAATTGTAACTTTTATTTGCCACACATTCTAGAAAATTAAAGCTATGATTGGTTGCTATGGGCAACATCTTGACTATTCCTCTTTAGAAACTGCATTCAATATACCTGTATTTGCTTATGTGAAATCTGCAAGGTGTCTGCCAATACAGACAATTAAGTATACAAATCAGATAAGCATCTTCAAAGCCTCACCTGAATGATTGATATAGAGTTAGACTATATTATAAAAATATTGGACCAAGCCCGTCTAGCTTATTGTATGTAGTCACTTGCAACCATGAAGCTGAACTGTTCTCCCTTACTTTGCTATATTTTTTTAAAGTTTAATGTTGATTTGGTTTTGTTAAATAGACAGCACAAAAAAGCCAACACAGACCATGTAAATTCAACAACAGCAGACCCTCCAGCATGACCCATTCCATTAGGTACAAAACACTCTGCTCCTCAGTTTCCAACTGTCAGTTACTATGGTAACCACCTTTGTTGAAGACAAATAGGTTTTTTTAAAATATCAGTTAAGTCATTTCACCAGGTGAGTGACCGTTGGAAGCTCAGGTGCAGAGTATATTGTACCTAATGGAAGGCATCATATTGGAGGGAATGCAACAGTATAAGTGACATACAGCACAAAAACTGCATGGGAAACTGAAATAAACATAACATTTCTGTGTTTTATTTTACAGATAGAACAGTATAGTTTGTTACTGGTTTATGGCAGTGTGCTGGGGCAATTTTTCCCGTTGTTTCTGTGGCTAGCAGGTTAAACCCCTGCCTTTCATGCACCTGTTTAACATTCACCTAATAAATTGATTGAGCAACTTCCATTCTGGTATTATTCTAAATATGTCATCACACTGACAGGATGAAACAAGATGCCACAAGTAAAATGTGACATAGACATTTGTACCGCAAAAGATGTAAAGTCTTGGGTAGGGAGCAGCTATTCTTGTCTCGTTGCAGGGACAGCTCCGGCCAATTCAGGCTCAAAATAATTTTGGAGACTTTAAGGGGTGTCTCCTAGGTAAGTTGGCTCTCAATTTATAAACATATATATGGGACCCAATACTGGGACTCTCATTGTTAGAGTTAGGACCACCATATACAGAAAGGCCTTGACGGTGGCTGGTGGCTTATCTCATATTTGTACAAATATGCGTAACGAACATTTCTGTGTTTTATTTTACAGATAGAACAGTATAGTTTGTTACTGGTTTATGGCAGAGTGCTGGGGCAATTTTTCCCTTTGTTTCTGTGGCAAGCAGATTAACCCCCTGCCTTTCATGCACCTGTTTAACATTTACTTAATAAATTGATTGAGCAGCTTCCATTCTGGTTTTATTCTGTTTGTGGATGACAAACTCCTCATAATTTCAGCTGTTTCTCCATTATTTCTTTCAGTTTGATTTTTTGGATCTGAAAATAGATAAGAAAAATAATATACACATTTATATAACACAAAACGTAGTTCAAATATTATTATTATACTACAAAGGTCAATTTTAACTCTTTATATTGCAATGGCACTTAAAACAAAGTATTTAGAATTTCTTTCTATTACTTTTATATTATTACATAAACTCTTATCTTTTTCCTGGCAGAGGCGATCTCACACAACATGTAATGACTGCTTGCTGTAGGCCTTTGTTTTAAATGTTTCAATATTTACCAGTAGACAAAAAAGTCCTTTGAAATTTTTAACATTTGCAAAATAATGGCTTCAAAACTAACTACTGTCTTAATAACCAAATTCTAATGCCCTTTGGCACACTCAGAAAATTGCTCCATGTCTATCACACTAACAGAGAGCTTTATGCTCATAGCACAATACTGGTAACCACTCTAATGTATTTCAGATCAACTTATTTGATAAGATTTTACATAAAGAAGAACATGGGACTTTTAAAATCATTATGCAAAGTTATTTTTTGTGGGGACACTTGGGGTACTCAGTAGTGCCACCTTTATAGCATCCCATTCAAGTGATTGCCGGTGTGGGACATCACTTTGTTTTTGCATTACTATAAATTTAGGGTATAATTGTATACATTTTGATGGATTTCCTTTTAACCGCAGGCCCTAAGTGTGGTCCTCACAAATGTACCCAATCCAATAAGTGAAAATCACCCAGCGCACACTCACCTTCCCAGAAATGGTCAGACTGCCCGGCGCATGCGCAGATCGGCTGAAAAGCCGATCTTACGCTTACGCCCGCCGTCCTAGTGACGGCAGGCGTTATTCTGGATCAGGCCCCTTGTCTCCACAGCTACACCAGCATGCCGATGAGGTAGTGCCATTAATACGTCACAGGTGCTTGGGGATCAGATACCACCTGCAATACACCTTGTACATGTTTTCCTGGGCAAGAGCAGAGAGGGAACCATGGGATAGTCTCTCCCGTATTTGGACTCATGCATCCTTCACCGGAGGTTCACCCAGGTCTTCCTCACTTTTTCTAATTACTCAGTCTCCTCCTGCTGGGTTGTACAGATGGGGTGGGTAGGGACGAAAATTAATAGGTTATGAAGGTTAGATTGTTCATAGGCTTTATGGCCCGTATTACATATATGTCCGGTGTTTAAAGATTTTTACTACTGCGCATGCGTAGTCATTTTTGGAATGTAATCTACATATCTTTTTCTTACATAGATTGCATAAATGCGGTCTGAAAGCTACGTAGATTACGTAAAAAAATGACTACGCACGCGCAGTAGTAAAAATCTTTAAACACCGGACGTATATGTTATACGTCCGGTACTCTGAATACGGGCCTATATGTCTTGTTTTTAGATAAATTCCTACAAGGCAGAAGCTCTATTCAGATGTCTGTTTACAGTCCCCTAGACCACTACAAGGTCGTTTTTTATGCTTGCCAATAACATTATATAACATAACATATATGTATTTTCAGGTCACTTTTTGATCCGCCATATGAGTGAGCTCATACAGAAAGTGACTATGGTAAAACCAGCAGTAGACGAAATGCGTCAAATCCAGCTTCTAACTGATGAACAGTACGACCTTGTGGCCAGCAAGGACACGACTCAGGAACAGATGAGAGAGCTGTACAGGCATGTGAAAAGATGGCCCAGCCCACTACTGGACCAGGTCGCCAAATGTCTTCAAAAAGCCAACCCAGTCGTTATAGCCAATGTACAGAGGGGAACACAAGCAGGTAACTTCACTTAATCATAACTTATTCCACTCATTATAATAAATAAAATAAAATTCTGGGTTTTTTGGTAAGAGACATTCCTCCCCTCAGCAAGATTTTTCAATCTTCCAGATATTTGGTCATCCCTGAGATGATCGTAACTCACAGTGTGACATCCTACCGATGGCACCAGTACTAATACAAATTACAGTAATATATGGATATACGGGATTAAGATAAACAGTTTTAATAGTAAAGACTTCACTTAACATTGCTTTGTTATACAACAAGTAGAAAAGAGAAGTAGGGTGACCGATAGATTTCGTTCCATTACTGACTGCTGTTAGAAAATACATGTGATTGGGTAATGGGATGAAATTTATAGGTTTATATGATCCATCCCCCTTGTGCTTGCATTTAGCCATTGTGTACAGCTATCCAGGCCTGATGCTATCACTAAGCAAATTTAGTCAGCTGCCTAGGGTCCAGGGCCCTGCTGTGGCGCTTAGTTGTACTACTTAGCCACTCTCATGTCTCTGACAGCTGATCAGTTAAGCAATAGAAGTAAGAGCTGCTGAGTGGTTTCAGCTGAGTTGCAGTGGATTGTGTGTTCAGAAGCTGAACCTTTGCCTAGGGTGTCCAGAGACCTAGCACCAGCCTTGCTGCTACCATTGCTTTAAAACAACTGTTTTGAGCATGAGTTTCTAAGAAGTGACACATACCTAATATCAGTCTTCAAACCCATGACTAGCTAAATGTTTTTTGCAGAAACCTTCCTTTAGACTTATTCACAGAGGAACCTGAATATTGCGTAATTCTTCACAGGGAAAGGAAAAGACTAGGACATATTTTCTTTTTTTTCATCAATCATTTTTATTGAAATTTTTTGCATAGGGAACGTGGTACAGAAAAGAAAAAGGGGGGAAAGGGAAAAAAACACAGAAACATAAAAAGGGAGGTGGGGAATATTTGAGGGACACAATGTACTATTTAGGATACATAATTCATAAATCAGACAGCAATTGTGACAACAATGGTTGTAATGCTTTGAATAGGTAAATTACCAATAGGATTAGACCAGTTGTGGTCTCCTCAGATAGTCAGAGGTGAGATAATCACTACCAACTGTAGATTTTTTTGAATGTATCTGTCAGTAACGAACACACCTGTGCTCCAACAAGGAGACCTGGAAGACATGGACCGTTGGTAGCTCACGAGGCCCGAGCTTGGCCACCCCTGGATTAGACTAATTATGGCTTTTCTTAGAACAAATTTTCTAATTGCAGGATCTGATCCCAAATGAATATAAAAGAACATACCATTTATTTTTTGTTGTTTCAGTTATGACATCTGATGGACTAAGAGATGGACAGAATTCCTCAACCTGCCTGGATAGCAATACAGATCCTGTAGCGCTAACATGTGGACACAACTGCCAAGCTTGCACTAAGGATGAATTGCATGAGCAGGTTGTATCTGACGCTTATACTGGTTCAAAGTGTAGAACAGACATTAAAGTAAAGAAAGCCAGCAAGACAATAAACAAAGTAAAAGGCTCTCCTTCTATGTATTCAGAGAGTGGTGAGACTGGGATATTCTGTACCAACTATAATCAAATTAATGTTCTTGATGATAAATCCTGCCTGCTGTGTGATAATCCCATGAAAGTACACAATATGCCTGCAGAATTGGTCTTATCTGAATCCATCAATTCCTTGCAGAACAGAAAACCACATGTTCAAAAGAATATGTCAGACTCTACACCTGTTACTGTCACAAGGCTGGAGAGTGATTATAATAGTAACCAGCTAGAGGCCTACACATATCGTTTTGTGAAGGATAAACTGGTAAGTATTCAAAAGAAACTGACCTCCAAACGAGAATACACAGAAGAAAGTGTCCACGATCTGTTGGACCATGGGAAGGATGTTAAAGAAAAAGCATTTGATATAGTAAGGAGGATCAATGTTGTGTTTGAAGACATCTGGAAAAACCTGGAAGTTCTTCAGAAGAGACTTTTGAGTGAGATCTCCATGCAAGAAAATCAGGTTTCACTCCAAGTCACTGGTCTGATCCAACAGCTGGATATAAAGAAAGAAGAGCTGTTCAGAAAGATGCGTCACATGGATGAGCTATGTAACAAGTCTGATCCAGTGACTGTATTCCAGGAATTTGACATTAATGGCTTTTATGACATTGATGAGGAGGAGATTAATAATATACAGGGTCATGGTGTAAGGGATCTGGATGTGGGACTGATCTCAGCGACATTCCACACAGGTTTATCAGATATTATAACAGGTATTAAGAGAGGGATCTATATGCAGGAGCTTACAGACATACTTCTGGATGTAAACACTGCAGAAAATCATATACATATATCAGATGACTTAAAGACAGTATCCTGGTCACAAATAAACATGAAACGTCCTGATATACCAGAGAGATTTGATTATTCTCAGGTTTTAAGCATCGGAGGACTTTCCTCAGGGCTACATTACTGGGAAGTAGAGGTCAGTGACAGAGGAGCCTGGAGGATAGGAATGTCCTACTCTAGTGCGGGCAGGAAAGGAGAACAGGCATCAGTTGGAAATAATAAGAAATCTTGGTGCTTGTGTCGGTGGTATAATAATATGGAGTATGTAGTGTTACATAACAGGAGAGCTTACGAGTTAGATCCCATTAGCCCCTGTAGAAGATTTGGAATATATGTGAATTACGAGGATGGACAGTTGTCCTTTTACGCGCTGTGTCAACCAACTAGACACTTACACACCTTCAGTGTCACTTTTACTGAGCCTGTCCATGCTGCTATCTATGTTTGGGATAGAGAATGTGATAAAGATTGCTGGGTGAGAATACGGAGCTATGAAAAATAAAGTTGTTTAACATGCAAAAACTTACAGACTGATTGGACATATTTTGTATGCATCAATTGATGCCACCAGCCATTTAATGTCATTTTATTAACTACTTTTATCAACATGAAGGAATATCTTTTTTTCAGTTATTATTGTATATTTTACTTATTTATTTAGTCAATAAAATGGTAGAGTCCTATTTTATTTAATTCCAAGACTCTTATTTCCTCGTAGTCCTCCAGCTCCTGCTAACAACTCAATTGCTAGTGTGCTAGTGTGTGCTACTGTGCTAGTGTGTACTAGTGTATGCTAGTGGGTTTAAACACCAAATAGGTGCAGAAATAACATCCTGCAGCTGTCAGGCCTGATACAATGACCACACCCACCATTCTACAGCATATGCATCTATCAGAGGAGTGAAGCATGCTGGTTTTCTTGCCTTCTTCCCTTCTACTTCCACTCCTCTAAATATGTTAGACCCCACGCACCCAACCATCTATTCCTGTCAAACCAGTCACATATCTTGACCTCCTTCTGGGTGCCACTTCTCTTTTTAGCCCAATAGTTTGCACATAGTTGGTCTTGGAGAAAGGCATTATAACCAAGAGCATCTTCCGACGAAAAAAGCCAAACCACACCTTTTTTCCTCTGATTCCTCTTGACTTTCTTGTGTAGAAACAACAGCATCAAGATCATTGGTGAAGAGGATTATGGGAAAGAAAATGAAAGATCAACTTGAAATTGGTCCGGATCCTGACCTACGGGCGCCTTGCGGCCATCAGAGCTCTGTACAGCCGGCATCGTAGCGGGTAGTGCACGCCCCTGTCCTCCCCGCTGTCAGTAGTAAATCTGAACACTTACGTGTCCAGATTCCTACTCTAACTTTTACGATCAGGTATGTGGAGTTACGGCTTCCCCCGCCCTGTCCCCTAATTAGCATGTCTGTCTCCGTCTTTACGGCGGAGATACAAAGGGGCAAATCCAGAACTACGCTTTTCCGCGATTTTACGCGTGGCGGAGACGTAAATTCGCAGATACGTACGCACTGCGCATGCGCACCATAGAAAATACGCACATTCACGTAGCGTAATTGTAAACGTATGGGAAATGAAATGC
>WWET01001170.1:40913-51133 GCA_011038615.1 Limnodynastes dumerilii
GACGCGGGGTGAGGTGGGGAGTTTATTAATTTGAAATCTTTTGCATGCAGGGAAAATACTTTACTTTTCCATAAAGAACTGAAACACGGCACTGCTTTATGTTTATTCTATATAAAAGAGTTGAGCTAAGAAATTTCACCTTTTAATTCTAATTCTGGTTTCACAATTTAAAATTGCCTCCCCTTGCAGCTCAACATGGTATTACTCAGGCCATACTTACACCGAAAAAAAGGACCTTTGTCCTGTTTCTAGAGTTGTGTGAAACTCTTAAACGTGTTTTTAGGCTGCAGATTTATTAGCACTTTTAGCGGTTAAGACATTTTGTATTAATGCAACAGCGCGCTCACACTCTCCATTGACTGCTTGCATCCACCTCTTCCCTCCCACAAAACGCCTTCCTGATGGTAAACGGAGATGCGTTTAGGTCTGCTTGCGAATCGTTTGTGAGCGGTTGTGCAGATTCACGGAGAGATTTGCTATACTCACGTTCGGATCTCCATCAGGTCATGTTAAATAGCATTTATGTAACCTAGAAAATCTAAATATAGTCTATAATATAGTTTTTATTATATTTTTTTTGGCTCAAATCTTGAATTTCAAGTGTAGTATCTGCAATAAATATTCCAGCCTGTTATTGATAACATTTCCATCTTAACCAGTTTTTCCTGTCTGTTCTGCCTTCTGCTAAACAGCAATTGTCTGGGCATCATATATATATATATTTCTTTACATAAAATATGTAAGTGCATAGGATGTCATCCATTAGAACACCTACTCCTTCTGTCTTGCAGCTTTATGTGTATTTAGGTGTAGGATTATACCTGGAATAGCTATATATTTTTTTTAATAATAATTATCATAATTACATTTATTGATATAGATTTATTTCAATACATTGGGCCAAATTTACTAAGCTTACTAAGTGGAGATGTTGCCCGTAGCAGCCAATAAGATTCCAGCTCTAATTTTCCTATTACATACTAGAGAATGTCAGCTAGAAACTGATTGGTTGCTATTGGCAACATCTCCACTTTTCCAAAACCGCAGCTTAGTAAATATGGCCCTTAGAGTTTTCATTTCTATTCATAACCGTTTTTAATTTGCCTTTTTGTTTGGTGTCGTAATTGTATTTATTTAATATACTGAAAGTCTACTTGTATAATCAGTTTGGTTGCATCCTCAATTTAAATTATTTACACTTATTTAACATGTGGGGTATATCTCAATATCTTGTAGATGTTTATGTATCATAGCTGTGACCAATTTCCCTAATGAGTAATTTTATTTTGTATTATATTATATTAATTTAATCTTCTATTTGATAACGTACATAACTGCTATAAATACAAGTGATAAAATCTATAAAACAATATGAGATCAATATCACATACTACTACTACTAGAAAAACTGCATTCAAATCATGTTTTTTTAACTATAGCACGTAAAAAACCGCAACATTTAACACTGAAGTACAGCATATCTGAAGAGCCGTAAAAATTTTAGCGCCGAGGACAAAAAGGAAAAATGGCGCCTCAACCTTGAAAAAGTAACCAGTTTCATCTTAAAAAATGAACATGTTGAGGACTTCCAGTTCCGGCGGCGATGTAACGAGCAGCAAGACACACGAGCTCCGTCGCAGCCACAGCAAGTTAGTTAATATCTGCAGCAGTCGACACCCGTCAAAGCGTATGACTGCCCCAATTTACCTACCAGACCATTCTCTAGTCGGATGAAGCGTCATTTTCTGACTCTAATGCCTGCCAAAGTACATAAACCGAGGGGAGACAAGTCCCACGCCGCATCCAATATGGCCGCCGGTCCGGCGCTTCCCTGCTGATTGAAAATCCTGCAGACAGCCACACAGACCCACCTTTATCCCCCACACAGCTAAGCCAAGTAAATCAAGAGACTTCTCATATTTGTTACACAGAGATGGTCAAGGTGATTAAGCTGGGCCAGCTCCATAAACAAGTAGCCACAGTGGAAACTCTGGCAGGTGAAAATTTTCAAGATCTATTGCAAATTAAGGAACAGACACAAGCCTTACAAAAGTCACATCATAACGTGTGGAACAAAATAGATGACCTTGAGAATAGGTCCAGGAGGAACAACCTCAGAATACTGGGCCTGGCTGAAACTCTTAAAGGCATGTCTCTTTATGATTTTCTCAAGGTTACTTTGCCTCAACTACTGAATATTTCAGAGGATTGCCGTGACATGGTAATTGAGAGGGCACACCGCCTTGGCCCCCAAAGAGAGGACCCACTAAGCCGACCCCGCGTGGTTATCTATAAATGTCTTAACTTCCTACATAAAGAAGCTATATGGGCAGCTTACAAAAAACACGATTCCCTGATTTGGGAAAGCAAGAGGATTCGTATCTTTCAGGACTACTCCGCTGAAGTCGCCAGAGCGAGGAAGAAATTTTGCTTTGCTGTTTCCAGCGTGATTAAGATTGTTCTCGGGAAAGGTATTTAAAGACATCACTAATGCTGCGGATGCCAAAGCGTACCTACAGGAGGAAGCGGGAGAAGCAGCAGGTGACGCCTGACGCGGGTGATGACATGCAAGCCGCGGTCTTCTCTGAGATGTGCCGGACGACATAGACAGTCGCTAGACATTTGTTGCCTCTGACTCTTACTTCTTTTTAGCCCTTCCCTGTTGGGTTATACTATTTAGTCCTTGCCTTGCAGGACGCACCATACACCTACGAGATGGTAATATGAAAGCATATAGCTTAAGGTTTAACTATGTTTTTCTCTTTAAAATTTCCTCCATTATGGGACATGCGGACTTAGGGCCTGATTCAGAGATACGTTTTATCGCTATTTAGGTGCGTATATTTAGGATCTTAAGAAATTTGCATCATTGCGGATGCGCAGTAATAGTGCAACGCCATCTACGTAGAGGTTAGGATCCTAAATTCGGTAAGCGTGGACCTGTGAATCGATCGCAAGCACTTAAGATCCGAAGTGCTGCGTAAATCTAGGAACCGAAGGATTTGCATAAATATGGGCGGGGGGAGGCATTGAGATGAGGGAAAGTGGGCGCGAGCAGACACTTAGAATCTTAAATAAACGCAACTAATTCACTTAAGATCTCAAATCACAGCGCAGAGTTAGGGTTAGTCAATGGTGGTCTAACTTTAAGATCCGCCGCTGTTTGCAAGGGGAGTGACTGTTTATTCAGTGGGTTGTAACCTGCTCCGACCTGACATTTAGATGCGTATATTTGAGATCCCATCGGCAGTGGATCTCTGAATCAGGTCCTTAGGGCCTGTTTCATGTTTGAATTAAAAATTGGATCCTGGAATGTCGGGAGAATTCATTCCCCGGAAAATATTTACTTATTTAAGAAAGCTCAGGGTGGATATAGCTATGCTACAGGAGATTCAACTTGTAGAATCAGAAGTGCAAAAATTAAATCTAATGGGTTATAATGTTTTAGCACATGCCTCATATAATTCTAAAGCAAGGGGGGTTGGCATTCTGATGCATAAAAAGCTACAAATAGAGACAAAATCTATTACTGCAGATAGAGAAGGGATGTATGCTATAGCAGATGTCCTGATCGATAACTCACAGTATTGTATTTGCAATATATATGCACCTAACATTTATGACAAATCTTTTTTCCAACGTCTTTCTGCTAAGTTGATAAAATATAGTGATTCTTCTTTGGTTGTAAGTGGGGATTTTAACTCGGTGGCGTCCGAGATTTTAGATAGACAGTCAAGAATCCGTAAGAGGTCCCATTTGCCCTCCTTAGGGTTGAACTCTTTTGTTAACCAACTCTCTATGTTTGATGTAAGGAGAACGCGTCACCCCACACAGAGAGAATTTACTTGCTTTGCTTTGGCACATGGATCTCTCTCCCGCCTTGACTATATTTTCTTGGAAAACAAGCTGTTCTCTAGAGTTGTAGATACCCAAATAGAGGAGATTTGTTTGTCGGATCACGCATTAGTTTGGGTTACTATCTCCACTGGCATAGATAAGAGGATCTACAGACAATGGAGATTCTGTCTGTCAAATCTATCCAATTCCCTGAAATTTCGGGACATGATAAAAGCAAGCTGGGCATCTTTTGCTGCTTCAAATGAGGAGCACAAAACCGATCCCCTATTATACTGGCAGACGACTAAAACAGTTTTAAGGGGTGATATCATGTCCTTTGCAGCTAAATTAAACAAAACTAAAACCAAATTATATAAAGAAGCGCAAATAAAACTTTCCGCTGCTTATCAACGTTTCCTGGTTTCACCCACCCCAACCAATAAATCAGTGTATCTGGAACAAAAAACTTATTTTGACAACATCCTCACCCAGCTGAGTAATCAGCATATTTACTTTGGTAAATACAAATTTTATCGTCATGGGAACAAGGTGGGAGAATGTTGTCTAATCTGGTGGCGGGAAGTAGGAAATCAACAAACATTCATAGTCTAGTATGTGAGAAAGGGAATAGGGCATGCAAAGGGATGGAGATTTTGGATACTTTAAGAGTATTTTATGCTAAATTATATTCCCAGGACCAAATAGTTATACTGGAGAAACAGAAATATTGCAATGACATTTCTCTGCCACAAATATCGGAGTATCATGTTAATTTTCTGCAAGCTCCTATTTCCACGGCAGAGGTAATCAAGGTAATTAAACAGTTAAAGCCGTTTAAGTCCCCAGGCCCCGACAGATACAGCGGCGAATTTTATAAGATCCTACAGCAGGAGGTCAGTGACACCATAGCACAAATTTTCAATGCAGTCAGGGATAAAGGAGTTTTACCATTATATTTTAATTCAGCCACCCTTAAAGTTCTACCAAAACCTGGAAGGAACCCAGAACTACCAGGGTCCTACAGACCAATATCCCTGCTAAACCTCGATTACTAAATTTAAACTAAAATTTTAGCAGATAGGGTTAAGGTTGTGGCACCATCTGTGATACATAAAGACCAAACAGGGTTTATCTGGGGGAGACAATCTAGTTCCAACATAATTAAGGTTTTCGGAGTTATTCAACATTTAGAAGAGGTCTCTAGTCCTGCGGATATTAGTCTTTTGTTATCCCTCGACGCGGAAAAGGCTTTTGACCTTGTCACGTGGGACCATTTATTCGAATCTCTTCATAGATTTGGATTTTCGGAGCCATTCTGTGACTTGCTCAAAATCTCTGAATCAGTCCCACTATCTCCACTGGCATAGATAAGAGGACCTACAGACAATGGAGATTCCTGTCAAATCTATCCAATTCCCTGAAATTTCTGGACATGATAAAAGCAAGCTGGGAATCTTTTGCTGCTTCAAATGAGGAGCACAAAACCGATCCCCTATTATACTGGCAGACGGCTAAAACAGTTTTAAAGGGGTGATATCATGTCCTTTGCAGCTAAATTAAACAAAACTAAAACCAAATTATATAAAGAAGCGCAAATAAAACTTTCCGCTGCTTATCAACGTTTCCTGGTTTCACCCACCCCAACCAATAAATCAGTGTATCTGGAACAAAAAACTTATTTTGACAACATCCTCACCCAGCTGAGTAATCAGCATATTTACTTTGGTAAATACATATTTTATCGTCATGGGAACTATGACAAAACGCTGCAGCAAGCACTGCACTTACCCACTCCGGCTTGCTGCAGCTCACTCCCGCGGCCCAGGTTCACAGACGCTTTCGCAGTGACAGTTCCCCCCACTCACCATCGTTGCAGTCTGGGCGTTCCACGTGGAATACGGCGCCAAGCTCTGCGGTACCGCCGTTCCATGGGCTCGGCCATCTTGGATTTCAGCACATGATCCACAGCACCAATGAGGAGTCACCAGTTCAGTCCCCCAGCCAATCCAAGGGTGAGGCGCTCTATTTAAACTCCGTTCACTCTCTCCACTGTGCCAGAACAACTTGTTCCACCAAGGTGCCTGGTTCTCCTGCGTTGCTGGTATCCTGATCATCCTGGTCTTGCCTGATCCATTGCCTGGTTGTGCCTGGTCTCATCCTGGTCCTGCCTGACCGATTGCCTGGTCATGCATGGTCTCATCCTGGTCCTGCCTGATCCATTGCCTGGTCGTACCTGGTCTCATCCTGGTCCTGCCTGATCCATTGCCTGGTCGTGCCTGGTCTCATCATGGTCTTGCCTGATCCATTGCCTGAATGTACCTGGTCTCATTCTGGTCCTGCCTGATCCATTGCTTGGTCGTGCCTGGTTTCATTCTGGTCCTGCCCGATCCACTGCCAGCTCCTGTCTAAAGCCCCAGTCCGGTCCTGTCTACAGCTCCAGTCCGGTCCTGTCTACATCTCCAGTCCGGTCCTGTCTACAGCTCTAGTCCGGTCCTGTCTACTGCTCCAGTCCGGTCCTGTCTACAGCTCCAGTCCAGTCCTGTCTACAGCTCCAGTCCGGTCCTGTCTACAGCTCCAGTCCGGTCCTATCATCTCTTCAGTCCGGTCCAGTCTGACTCTTACCTTCTATTCAGTGGCCTCACATCATCTGGCCGTGTTGGACTCAAACCCACGTGGTTCACCTGCCACATGTCATCTGGCTCTATCGGACTGTTATTCTCCAGTCATCTCTATTCATTCATTCATTCCATCCCAAGTCTTTTGAACTGTGTATCATTGCATCATTTGTTTATGAACAGACAACTCATTAAACCTGCTCATTTCTTCTACAAGTTCACTCTGTCATCCTTGCTCCCGGAATCCGTGACAGGTTCACCCATTATTGAAACCGTGACAGGAACAAGGTGGGAAGAATGTTGTCTAATCTGGTGGCGGGAAGTAGGAAATCGACAAACATCCATAGTCTAGTCTGTGAGAAAAGGAATAGGGTATGCAAAGTGATGGAGATTTTGGATACTTTAAGAGTATTTTTATGCTAAATTATACTCTCAGGACTAAATAGATATACTGGAGAAACAGAAATTTTGGAATGACATTTCTCTGCCACAAATATCGGAGGATCATGTGAATGTTATAAGATCCTACAGCAGGAGGTCGGTGACACCATGGCACAAGTTTTCAATGCAGTCAGGGAGAAAGGGGTTTTACCATTATATTTTAATTCAGCCACCCTTAAAAAAATTACCAAGTGGGCGAGCGCTGCGTATAAACAAAATTCTAAAAAGGCTCCTAATTTAAAGATTAGCAAAAAATGTATAGCAAATAAATCAACATAATATTAAATGTTGTAAAATATATACTCAATATGTATTTTTTAAAGAAGTCTATACAATATAGATTAAAATTAATAAACATGATATACAGATTAATAAATCTGGTGTACAATGTAATCAATCAATATCATACTATTGATGTCATAGCATAATAAAAATGCAATATATGTTTACAATTGATATATCTAAAATAGAGTAAAACAAATAAGGGCAACTGGATGGTTAAGATGCTGACTGAAGATTCCTGTCAGTTGGGGGGAGACATCCACGTTCTTGGTGCAGCTGCTGACGCGTTTCAGCGTATGAGTCCCTTTCTCAAAGCCAGTGAGGAATACATTTGTTAAACATAGATTGATATACATATGAAATCGAATGTACAACAGCTACAAATAATTAATAATAAACAGTTCTAAACAGAATTAATTTTTTTAACACCTAAATAGAGTGAAGATGTAAGTACAGTGAGCGTTAAAAACCTATAAATCATGTTTTTATAATCATATTAAGACTTAAAAATAAGGATGTTTATTTTGCATAAGAAAACAAATGACGAGACCTATAAAATGATTTGAGGACAAACACAAATAATAAACCAAAAACAGTTAATAACATTAAACAATAAATAATGTAGTTATTATACTCAATGTAATGTATCTGTAGAGACTTGTTACATTCCAATATAAAAAGATAGAGAGTAAAAAATTATATTAAAAAAAAAACAACACCTAAATATAAATAAAATTCAAATCCACATAAAAATACTTTGTTCTAATAATAAAACATTTTTTATAAAGAATTTTCTATATGACCATATTTTTTTCATTTTTACCATCATAACAGCAATAACAGAACAAGTATTAGTGTTCAAGCAGACATGTGTCTAGTCTGTGTAACATGTAGTAATGGTGTAATCAGCTGAATGTTTATGTCTATGTGTTTTACAGTGTTTGACATCCTCTTGAGTCCTTACTTAAGTCCATACCATGGCTACGGAAGGTGAGTTACAGCTTCTTGTCATTTTATTACTTACTTGGCAATCAGTATGGGGATGATGCATTAAAATAAGCTGAGAGGGGAGTAACAGAGCAGCAATAGTCAGCTTCAGTGTACCTGCACAGCACAGCTTTTATAAGCAGAGGGGTGGGTCTTAAGCCATCTAGCCCTATCAGAGTTGCCCATTTAATGCATGCAAATGACAACTGTTTGGCACATGCCCAGAGTAGTTATCTTAGTCAGTGCCTTAGTCAGAACAAACCAGTTGTCTGCTGCACCCAGGGCCATTTCTAGGTCTCTGGGCACCCTAGGCAAAGTTTGACCCATCGCCCCCACCACCCCATTCACTTGTCTGCAACCCACATTCCATAAATCCTAAGGCTGGTGCAGAGAAGACGAAAGAGTACCTCTACAGTAGCACCTTCTGCAGGGCTACCGCATTTCGCCAGCCCTGTGTTACACTGTACCTTCGACACCCATGCCGCCCCCCCCCCCCATTCCTGCAAAGCTAGGCTGCTGCCTACTATTGCCTAATGATAGCGCTGGGCCTAGCTCCAACTTCAGCTTCAGTTGGGGTGGTCCCACATTAAGTTAATAGTAGTAATAATAATAATAATAAAAAAATATTTGGCCTAATAATCGATACTGAGAGGAAGTGCATGTTGTGCATTATGACATCTCATTTTTCAGCTCACTTTCTGATCTGCCACATGCCTGAGCTCATACAGAAAACCACTATGGTAGAACCAGCATTGGACGAATTGCGTCAAAAAAACCTTCTAACAGATGAACAGTACAACAACGTGGCCAGCAAGAAAACGACGCAGGAACAGATGAGAGAACTGTACAGACACGTTAAAACCTGGAGCCAACCAACCATGGACATCGTCTACGAATGTCTCAAAAATACAAACCCAGTTGTTATGGCCAATGTCGAAGGAAGACCGCAACCAGGTAACTTCTCCTTCTCAAAATGTCTACGTTGTTCTTTGCTCCTCAGATTAAGTGATACAGTTGGACTATAGGTTTCCTCTAAGAGCAATGGGCATATTCAGAATTCCAATTTTGGTGTGGCAAGCTCCTACAGCAGCCATTATCTTGCCATGTGCAGCCATTACCCAGGAGTAACTTCCTCTCATAGGACCTGATTCACACTTAAGAATCTTCTTAAAATAAGAACTTAAAGTCACACCTGGGCTAAACCATGGTGATTGCAGGGGAGTCAAATTTCATCTGTTGCAAACAGTACTAGTGTTGAGAGGTGATATTTCCTATACCAAGTCTAAATAACAGTGTAATAGCTTGTCAGTATCTGTGTGCTGTAAGCAATTCAAAGATATATCCCTGCATGCAAAGAATACAATTAAATTAATCCCCCTGCAATCAACATGGTTTTGTCCAGGAGTGACTTTAAGTTCTTATTTTAAAAAGATTCTTAAGTGTGAATCAGGTCCTTAATTTCAAACTCCTTCTTAAGTCTGGATCCAGCCCCCTGTAACTACGTAACTACACTATAAAACATCACACACTGAACACCCTGTAACTACAAAAATACAAAATACTATAATAACTACAGAACCCCATATGATACATGCACCAAGACACACGTACATTAAATATTCCAGAGGTCATAGATATAAGTGTCAGAATAAATGTTCATTGGAATAAATCTCATGAGAGAAAGGTTTTTTTTACTAATAATATATAGGGGTTACTAATATAGGGGGTTTTTACTACTTTATAATACTATTAAAATAAAGAGAACAAGTTGTTGAAAAATCTGCGCGTTTTGCGATAGTGGGAGTTGAAACGCGAGGCAGGTTTGAAGACCGCAGCATGAGTCCAAGACCGCCTACACCGATGGACTCTGCTTTGGATCTTGTTTTGTTTCTCTACCAGCCACATTTGTACAGAGAACCAGGTCCAGAACCATTTCAGACAGGGAGGGCCAGGTATGACCCGGAAGGGAGAAGCGCAACCATAAGGTCACTAGTTGTTTTTTGTGAGGGTCAGTGTTTTCCTTTTATATAGGGTGTTAATAGGATCTCATGGATATGT
>WWET01001170.1:51292-70331 GCA_011038615.1 Limnodynastes dumerilii
ATTATATACTACACTAATTATGATGGCTGTTGAGCTAAGTATTTTGCCTATTTTTTCTACAATTGATGTTTAAAATGTTTCATTAAAGTGTAATGTTTAAATTTTTAACAACTCGCTCTCTATATTTTGATATTAGTATAAAGTATGACCTTTTTAATGACAGTTTGCATCTTAATTGTTACCACCTGGTTAGATGGACCTTGGGAGGACAGACTCTGATCAGGCATTAAGGTATTGTTAGGGGGAAGCAGCCGGGACTCAGAAAATCAGGATGTTTAGGTGACAGAAGCTCCTTAAGCTGGTGTGGAATGGGAAAGATAATGCGGTAAACCTGCCTGTCATTATATACTGAGTGCAGACTGGATGGGCCATATGGCTCTTATCTGCCTTCACTTTCTACAGTATGTTTCTATGTATCTTCATATCCGAGATGGATAAGACTGATATTGTAGCAACAACTGTATGAGGAAAGAGATTGAGATTTCAATGCAATATTAAGTTGGCGTACAATGTTAAAAATCATTTTATATAATAATATATTACGGGATACAGAATCACACGAAACAGCCTATTTTTGTGTTCTGAATGCGCATGCATGGCAGTTATGTATCAGAATGCCCAATGAACGATCCTGGATTCCGTGCTTTAAGCCCTTTCGACGCTAGGGCAATATGACCTCGCCATACGTACGGTGTGTCTGCAAGGTGGGCGGGGGAGGTGTTTAAATTGTACAGTAAGACAGGGTTTAAGGTACGGAAGAGCTGTAAGAAATTTAGGATCGCAGAATGTTGCTTAAGATGTGGAGCGGTTACAATCGCAGCGATCTGGTCCGTTATTAGAAGTTATAATAATGCTTTTGGGCTTAAATAGTGAGGTTTAACACTGCATCTCATAATGATGAATGCAAGGGAAGAAAGCGCACAAGACCTGAGATATTAGGATTTTTATGGCATTGCCCTTCATTCTTTTAGAGAAAACGAATAAACTGCCCATGATGGGGGAAAAAAAACATTAAGCTACAAGACTTGAGACCGGATTCATAATCACGATTTTTTTTTTAACTTACGGGCCTATTTTTCCGATTATAGCTACAACGCATGCATAGTAACTATTTGAAGCTATCTATGTAGCATTTTGTTACATAGATTGCGTACATGCGGTAATTAAAGACAGCATGTAAAAATTCCAGGGTTGTGAATCCGGTCCTTGAACTCATAATTAGCAATTGCTCTAAGCTATGAACCTTGCTAAAAGCCTTAAAATGTGCCAGCAGGGCTACCATAAGGGGGGACATGCAGGACCACTGTCTCTGGCCCAGAACTGATGGGTCCGGCCGATACTTACCTTTGCTGTGCAGCCGCAGGTATATGCTTTAAATAAACAGAGGAGTTAACTGACGAGAAACAAAGTAGACGGAACAACATGGCTGCGGCAGATAGCAGCAGCTCCGCTCTGTTGTCAGAACAACTGTGATGTGTAATAATAATAAAAAAAGAATGTTTAAATCAGGGTTGTCTTCTTTCCCGGAATGTCCGGGAGACTCACTAAATTTGAGCAATTCTCCCGGTATCCAGGGACAGTTGGCAAATCTCCCACAAGGGACTTGAGGCTTGTTGTTTCCATGAAACCACAGCCTTAAGTCCTACCCCCCTACCTGGCGACACTAGTATACTAGTGTTGCTAGGAACAGGGAGGGACATGATGACGCATATTGTGTCATCAAACCCCGCCCCAACCCTGTTAAACTCAAAAAAGGTGTAAGTAATAGTCATGGGGCGTGGCTTAATGACGTGATTTGCGTAAATTGTAATGTTAAGCTCCGCCTCCTGCATGCACGCTTTTAACAGTCAACAACCCTGGTTTAAATTCATTTTTAAAACAATATTTAAATCATGACTGATTTGTGATGCTTCGCTGTGTGATAAATATCTCTTATCTGAACCCATAACTTCCTTAGAGACAAGAAACTATTATGGCCTCAACAAGATGGAGGACGCTTCCCCTACTGCTGTTGCCAGAGTGGACAGAAGACTCAACCACTACCAGGAGGTGGCCAGGGCTAAAGCCTCTTTCAATCAGGAAAGAAAGTTAAGAGATATTCAAAGCAAAATAAACTCAGAGATTGAAGAAATTGATGAAAATATTACACATTTGGATAACCATCGTAGAGCAGTTGATCAAAAAACAAATGCGTTACAGAGCAGAGTAACCTAATTCAAGACTTCAACAACAAGCTCGACCTAATTCAGAAGAAAGCCCATAATGAGGCCTCCAAGCAGAAAAAGCAGATTTCATGCCAAATTTCTGATCTTGGCCAAGAGTTGCAAATAAAAAGGGATCAGCTGAGACTCAAAAGTTATGAGCTTCAGGGGCTGTCTGACAGGGTGCATATAACGACGGACTTGCGGGAATTAGATCTTGACTATACAGGGCTGGAAAATTATAATGTAGTAGACAAAGTAGGTGACCTGGATGAGGATGCCATCTTGTCAACATTCTACAAGGGTTTATCGGATATTATAACAAGTATGAAGAGAGAGATCGATGTGCAAGAGGCCAAGAAATAAAGATACAAGTATCTAACAAAAAGATTCCATAATAAAAAAGAAAGATAAAAAAAAAAAAATAATAATAATAATAATACAACAATCACCATAATTTTATATCTGCAAAAAAACAAAAACACAATACAATGTATTAGCCCCACAAAAAAATCATAAAAATAGTCTGAGCGCCAGCTTTACTAAACTGCGGGTTTGGAAAAGTGGAGATGTTGCCCATAGCAACCAATCAGATTCTAGATGACATACTCTAGTATGTAATAAGTGAGAGTGAGTGAGAGCTAGAATCTGATTGGTTGCTATGGGCAACAGCTGTACTTTTCCAAACCCACAGCTTAGTAAATCTGGCCCTGAGAGTTAATTGTTAATATTAGGAGTGGATTAAATTGTACCTAATGGAATGGGTCATGTTGGGTGGGGTGGTCTGAAACAGAAGACACAGGGATGAAGATGGGGAGGGCAGGTAAGCTTAGGTGGAGAAAGGGTAGGTTAGCCTGAAGAAGTGGGTTTTGAGGGAGTATTTGAAGGATTACTACACAATGCTGACTGGAATTATCTGTGGGAGACATTACTCTTGATTACAGGAACATTTTATCAAAACACTGAAGCTTCAGTTTAAAGCAGCAATTACCAAAGGACCTCCTGTTACTGGACTGCTGGCTTTTGTACTAATCACCAATCAGAGATAACAAACTCTGTGATTAAATACACTTTATGGACTTTTCTATTCTTATTAATGTATGCTCTGCTTTATAAGGACTGCACTAATACATCTTGTAGCTGATATTCTGTTTCATTTTATTGTCTGTGTTTTAACCCAAAAATTGCATAGTGTAATGCCAATATCCGGACCCTCACAGACAGAAAAATTCATTATCGTATACTGTCTGCCGAGACAGAGAACCCAACTTGTGTGTGGCTGGATTTAGAGACTTGTCATCAGGAGATTATAATGGTGGACAACAAGATCTCTATATGGTGAGTGTGTCAGGATTGTCCCTTGTTTTATGCTGCCTCACTTAAGAGGATTTCTTGTATTGGAATTAGTCACAGCGCCTTTTATGTCATCTGGTTATGTATAAGCACAATTATTATCTGATTATATAATGAGATATTCTATCATGGACTTTTAATAAATGATCATACATATTATAATGCATACTACTAAAAAATGCGCTCAGGTCATGAGTTCAATTCCCGGACTAAGCCTTATCTGTGTGGAGTTTGTACATTCTCCCTGTGTCTGTGTGGGTTTCCTCTGGGTGCTCCAGTTTCCTCCCATGCTCTAAAAAACACACTGGTTGGGTAATTGGCTGCTGAATAAATTAGCCCTAGTGTATGTGTGTGTGTGTGTGTCTGTGTTAGGGAACTTAGAATGTAGCTTGAATGGGGCAGGGAATGATGTGAATGTTATATATTCTCTGTAAAGTGCTACGTAATCTAAAAGTGCTATGTAAAAACCTGTTATTAGATAGGTAGCACTAGTACTTTTTATTACGTTTTGTTTCCATTTTACAACAAAACACACACTTAACAACAAAAGACAGAACAAAAACGAAACCATTTAAACAATCAACAATGGCGAATAACATAAAAAGTGACACTTAACTGACCAATCGCAAATTAAAGGCATGTGATTAAAGAGAGTTCTTCAGCATGGCAACTCGTGGCCCCTCCACCATTCAGCACATGCGCTGTTGTGTCTAGCAGACAAGTGAAGCCATTTTGCCCCATAAAGCTCCGGAGATATAACTAATAGTAACAAATGTAGACCGTAATTTTAATGCTTGAACAATAAGGGTGCGGGTCTCCAGTTAGAATGGCCCAATTTCGAAAGGGCCGTTTCCTCCCAGCCAGTTGCGCACTGGCTGGGATTTCAATTGCATGTGCCTCGAGGAAGAATTGCAATCGATTCACGGAGCGCCGAGCTTTCAATGCTCTGAAAAGTTATTAAAAATAGTCCCCCACTCCTTTCCCTAATTCTAACCCTCCTCTCTCACTACCCTACCCCTAACCCTCCTTCCTGGCAGCCTGACTCTAACCCTCCGTTACTTGCAGCCTGACCCTAACCCACCATCTCCCGCAGCCTGACTCTAACCCTCCCTCCCCTCCCCTCTGACCCTAACCCTCCCTACCCCGCACAGATAGTTTATTCACCTGTTCCTGGTCCGGCGGAGGGATATCGCAGACGGCAGAGGGATATTGGTAAGTGCGAAAGTTAATGGGTGAAGTATGCTGAACAATACTCACCCATTCATAAAAAATAAAAAAAAATAGAAAATCCGCTTTATTCGAAATAGGGACATCCGAAAAGGAACTTTCAGATGTACCTATATCAGAAATCAGGCATTCTATGCGTGGACTGCACCTTATGCAAATCATACAGTGTACTTAGGTTTCTATTTCTAGCCAGCAAAATAGATGCTAATGTTAGATTTACAAAGTGGATTTACAAAATATTTCAAGATTACCTTGGTTCTTTGTAACAGCACATCTATACTGTGGTCATCCTGGTTTTAACTGTCACAAATATTTGCAAAACAACCATGCTGTGCAATCACTCTGTATTCAAAATTAGAAACTGTTTTACCCAACAAAACATACATGGCCATCCCTGTGTATTTGATAGGACATCGGCAAGACATGAAAAATTGTTACTAAGATTCCCACCCCCCTTCCCTGGCAGCCTGACCCTAACCCGCCCCCCCCTGCAGCCTGACCCTACACCTCCCCCCCCTGCAACCTGACCCTAACCCTCCCTACCCCGCACAGAGAGAGTTTACTCACCTGTCCCTTGGTCCGGCGATAGCGGCGGCGGAGGTGCGGCAGAAGGATATCGTGAATTGTGAAGATGAATGGGTGAAGTATGCCGTTCGGCATTAAAAAAAGCCTAAAATTGTAAGTATTTGAAAAATGGACATCCGAAAAGGAACTTTCGGATGTCCCTTTTTCGCAAATCAGACTTTCCGGCCAGAGAATGCAATAACCAGGTCTCTCTCTTTGCTTGTGAATGATTTTCTAAATGTGAGTACTATAGGGACATCTTGTGGAAAGATTAAGTACTACACTCTTGCACCTAAATTAGAGATAAAAAAATACAAATATTTTAAACTGAAGGACCGGATCCTGCAAAATTCCACGCTGATTCTCTAACTGCATCATTTCTAACGACAGGGTTAGGTGGGATGGGACAGGGTGAGGCGGGATGGGATAGGATGGAGAGGGATGCTTGCACTTCCAATGCTTCCCCATTTTACATCAGAATACATCAAAATTCTTAAGGTAGCGTCAGCTCCTGGAAGTCAATGCAACAAAGTCCCTCCTTGTTTGCTACATACATACATCTCAGGATCATTTGTTTAGGGTGCACAGTGATGTCATAAATCTTGCAAAAAAATAATAATAATTTAATAGTTTATAACAAATATCTCTAACTTTAAGAGTAGGAAAGAATATTTATAATTCTCTTTTCCGCAGTTTAGTAAATCCAGTCCCAAGATTAGGCAGTCATTTGTTAGTAAATCATATCATACTGTAGATATCGGTAGATGATAAAATAAGATAGGGGAGAAAATGCTGCTAACCAAAAAAGTGACTTATACCAGGAACCATTTCCTCAGACTTGATTAGCAGTTCAGAGAAGAACAAGTAGAGACTGACGTGTGGTTAGAATTCATTTTCACTTTCTATTGCAAGGGGAGAGGCTTTTTTTTTTTTTTAAATCTGACATAGATTTACTAAACTGCGGGAAATGAAAAGTGGAGATGTTACCCATAGCAACCAATCAGATTCTAGCTGATATTCTCTAACATGTAATAGATGGGAGCTAGAATATGATTGGTTGCTGTGGGCAACATCTCCACTTTTCAGTTCCCGCAGATTAGTAAATCTGGCCCCAAGCCTTATATGTGCTAGAGAATAAAATGTTGGATTCCATCTTTTTAGTAATTAATTTGGGCAAATGGGATTTTTGTTTCACATAAAGCATAAAAACATATTTTGTCTCTAAATTCTTTTTATCCAGCCTGATTTTGCAATCATTGGACCTGATTCAGAGATTGAAAAGAAGAGAGGAAAGTTACTCCTGGGCAAAACCATGTTGATTTCAGGGGGAGTCAAGTTACTTGTATTCTTTGCATGCAGGGATATATCTTCGTTTTTGCTTACTTCACAGATAGGGCCTAATCCCGACGTACGCTCATGAAACGCTCACCTTCGTATATTGCGTAGTTACAATGCTTAGCACGCCCCTACTGTACGATTTAAATGCCTCACCCCGCCCTCAGTGCGTAATTATGGATTTCGTATGGCAGGCACGCCCCCTTGATCGTATTTACAAAGGTTACGATCAAGGACCATACGCTCAGAATTTCGGAGCGTAACATGAGTGTAACATTTGCCCCGCGCATGCGCAGTAAGTACAAATGCCCGTTTTTACGCTTATGCCCGTCGTAACAACGCACCCGAGCGTAGGTCTGGATCAGGCCCATAGTGACCAGCTTTACTATCACACTGTTATTTAGACTTGGGCTGGGAAACATCACCTCTCAACTCTAATACTGTTTGCAACAGATGAAATATGACTCCCCTGCAATCACCATGGTTTAGCCCAGGAGTAACTTTCCTCTTTTAGGACCTGATTCACACGTAAGAACGCGATAGGTTTCTAAATATACACAACTAATAGCAATGAAACTCCCTCTGCACGCCCCGGTTTTCAGGTTCTTATGTGACATACGAGTGCCATAGGGCTCCCTTATCTGTAGGTTCGCATTTGAATGCGTAGGGAGTCTACTTAGGAACATAACTGCATAACCGCACCTTCATTTGCTCATTTAAATGCCTCTCTCCACCCAAATCTGCGTATCTTCCTAGGTACTTATTCATGGAACGCCCCCATTTTTGCGTATGTTACTACGAACCTAGAGATTTTACGTTCGTCGTGTATAAGCACGGAATTTGCGAACCTAAGTCCAACGCAAATAGCGTATAAAAGTTACTACGCATGCGCAGTGCATCCGTTTTTAAATATACGCACCTAAAATCATAAGAATTCTTAAGTGTGAATCAGGTCCTTATTTTCAATCTCCTTCTTAAGTCTGGATCAGGCCCAGAGAACTGAGGTTGGAATTTAGGTTATGGTTGTTGCCACCTAATGGCCGTAACAGGGAAGTTCATAATAATGGACCTGATTAAGAGATTGAAAATAAGGACCTGATTCACACTTAAGAATTCTTATGATTTTAGGTGCGTATATTTAAAAACGGATGCACTGCGCATGCGTAGTAACTTTTATACGCTATTTGCGTTGGACTTAGGTTCGCAAATTCCGTGCTTATACACGACGAACGTAAAATCTCTAGGTTCGTAGTAACATACGCAAAAATGGGGGCGTTCCATGAATAAGTACCTAGGAAGATACGCAGATTTGGGTGGAGAGAGGCATTTAAATGAGCAAATGAAGGTGCGGTTATGCAGTTATGTTCCTAAGTAGACTCCCTACGCATTCAAATGCGAACCTACAGATAAGGGAGCCCTATGGCACTCGTATGTCACATAAGAACCTGAAAACCGGGGCGTGCAGAGGGAGTTTCATTGCTATTAGTTGTGTATATTTAGAAACCTATCGCGTTCTTACGTGTGAATCAGGTCCTAAAAGAGGAAAGTTACTCCTGGGCTAAACCATGGTGATTGCAGGGGAGTCATATTTCATCTGTTGCAAACAGTATTAGAGTTGAGAGGTGATGTTTCCCAGCCCAAGTCTAAATAACAGTGTGATAGTAAAGCTGGTCAGTATCTGTGTGCAGTAAGCAATTCAAAGATATTCCAGAACTTAGCCACTAGAAATCTAGCTGATGCCAGGATGTGACTGGGGAGCTTCTTAAAGCAGGTCTTGAGCATTCTGTAGAATAATAGCAGAAAACTGTTGGTTCTGGTGCCAGACAAAAAGACGAAAGGAGAATAAATCCCCATCAATATCGAGCATTATTGTCCCTCATGATAGTGCTAACTGGGCTCCCCTCCTGGCTAGTGTAGTTGAAGAAAGGTCTTGATATATTTGGATAGTTGGATAATTTTCAGATCCATTTTTTACATATGCCATTCTGTTCCCAACATATTTAATTTGTTATACTCTCTGCCATCTAGTCTAGTCATGGTTAAAAAACATACTTTGGAAACTGTAATTCCTTATAGCCTTCCCCAATTGTGTCACATACCACCAGACAGTGGTTCGTGTACCACCAGTGGACACAAAATTTTAACAAAATAAAATAAAAAAAATAATAGCACCTTCACAAGGTTAAAGTCTTGCACAAAATATAAATTCAGCATAGGATTAAATAAACCAGCCTTTATTTGTTTCATTTAAAAAGACATCACCATTGACTATAAACATGCAACAGGTGTGGCCTGAACTAAGTAAGAGAAGATGCATGGACTCACATGAGACAGTACGGTTCTTCAACTAATGAGTGGTCCAGGGCTACCTTAACTTCTTGTGCGTATGTTAGTTTACCCAAGGCACTCCTACTTGTGAATCAGTCCTAACTCTGTTGGAACGCCCATACTGTGCATTAATAGCCCGTGTGCATTTAGAGTCTTGTCCCTCTAGCCATGCATGTGGGACACGTTCCATGCCGATGTGTTCATCAGTCCTAAGTCTGACATCCTCGTATCTGAATCAGTTGCCCATGGTTTCTATGCATATATTTGGGTTCTGGGCATGCGCAGTTTAGCTGATTGTAAAAATACGCACGGAAATTATACACTTACTTAAGTGTGAATAAGGTCCATTGCGTTGACTCAATATATTGTAACCTGGTTTGGATAACATCGCTTTGTGCATATTTCGCAGGTTTTATTGCAAAATGTGTAGATCTATTTTTCGAACATTTCCATGTTAGCATTAAGTGCCGCTTTTACTTCTGACATATGCTGTCTTGCTCTTTCTAATCGAGCTTTGCGTCGCTCTGGTGATTGAGTTACTCTAACTTCTGACATATGCTGGCTTGCTCTTGCTAATCGAGCTTTGCGTTGCTTTGGTGTTTGAGCTGCTCTTACTTGCGACATATGCTGATTTGCTCTTTATAATCGTGCTCCTCGTTGAGAAGTTGATTCGCCATGCATATATTCACAATGTTTTTCTATCCTTTGTTGCTTTGTTTCATTGTTTTCGTTTGAGAGCTTCTACTGTTGCATAGTTTCATCTTCCCCAACTGTCACTTTTTTTGTATTTTCTGGTGACAGATGAGCTGCGCGATGTGAGGCATGCTGGGCTCCATGGCTGGTGATTGGCGTGATGCGAGGCTTGCTGGGTGCGGTGAGGATTCTGGTAAGCTCTCCCACTCTCCACTGAAGAGTCTTCTCCACTCTCTCAGGGTGTCTCTGTCTCTCCTTAATCCCTCTGTTTCTCAGACCTCTCAGACTCCCTTTACTCTCTTTCTACAGGGGACTCCTTCTGGATGTCTCTCACTTCCTTAGTCTCAGCTCTGCCACGCCACCATTTTATCTCATGCTGTTTCCTTGCCCCCTCTCAGAATCTCCAACTGCCATTTTGTAACTGCCCCTACACATGCTCCTCCTCCCTGCTGCACACAGAGTGAAGTAGTTCTCTGCCAGAATAGGAGCACACGCCAGTGTTACACTTACATTTTTCTGTTTCTTTCCTACTCTGCTTTCCTGACCCCATCATCAGGTCAGAGACATGAAAATATTGTATTGTCATCAGAATTACGTATGGTGCAAAGATTCACGTCGATGGGATATGTAGAAGTGAGTCAAAATTAGCTTAGAAGATTTCACCCAAACACACTGTGGCCCAGATCCAGAAGTACGGCCGACAGGGGAATTACGCAAGTCATTTGCGGGGGTCTGGATCTAGGCCTATATAACTAGTGACAGTAAATAAAAACTTGTAAACATACCACCTCAGGGTGGAATTTTGATACTTTTTCCATGTGTATTTTTAGGTACAATTGAACAGCGCATGCGTTGTAACTTTTTTTACGCAAGCTACGTAGGATTTAGGCACGGAAGTCCATTACGCCTGGATTTGTAAATCAGACTTAGTGACATACTTACGGAGGGGCGTGGTTGTCTTTTGTACGTGCGTAGCTTAGTGAAAATGGGTTGGGGGAGGCATTTAAATGGACTAATATGGGCGCAGTTTGTCATGTACGCACGTACGGAAGGAAAATACACACGTAGAATTAAGGTTGCCCTATGGACGCGCAAGGAGTGTCCTGGGTGTTGGTGGGAGGGGAGTGTCCTGGGTGTTGGTGGGAGAGAGGAGTGTCCTGGGGGTTGGTGGGAGAGAGGAGTGTCCTGGGTGTTGGTGGGAGAGGGGAGTGTCCTGGGTGTTGGTGGGAGAGGGGAGTGTCCTGGGTGTTGGTGGGAGAGGGGAGTGTCCTGGGTGTTGCCTTGCTACATGCGTGCGTATAATTGCGTCCTTTAAAAAAACGGATCTGTGAATACGGCCCTGCATGCCTAAACCCCGCCTTATGGGAGGGAGGGGGGGTTTAGCATTAAGTGCCAGGGTAGGAGAGTAGTAGTTCAGTACAGACGCAGATCCGTGCAGAGAAATTAAGTTATGGACTTCCCAAAGATGGCAGCGCCAGGGGCGAGCACCCCCTTCTTCTGTGTCTAGTTACAGATCTCTGGGCGCATGTAAGCCGCACGGAGACCGTGATCTGGTCCATTGTCCTGGATTTGTGATCCAGAAGCAGTGGAAGTAGTTAAAACCTCTCACAGTCGTCAGACATGAAACAGGAATGACGTCATTATTCATTCTGTAGTCTTTGTTTTTATAAGGATTAATAAGGAGTTCTGCCCGGGTGAGCAGTAATTGCTATATCCAGGCTTTACCACTGTGCATCTGGTGACAGCCTGCAATCATAAAACATGTCTTCAACCTTTGGACGTTTCAAGGACAAACTAATTCTAGAGGAGTTGGATCGTGTCTTCCAGGATTCATCGGGGGATTTATTCATTACAGTGCTCGTGAAATTAGTTTTGCTTTGAAGAAGTGCAGTGTCAGAAACCCTAGAAAGAGTTAGGTTAAATTGCTGTAATAGGTTTATGTTATTTTGCTATGCCCAGCTGTTCAGACAGAGCTCAGAGGCACATTCCCAAGCCTCTCTGCTCACTGCCTCAAACAACAAACAACTCACTGCATCAACAACATGACTGTGTCATTCCAGGCCCTTGAAAATTTGAGGACATATAAATCATTCATTTCAGCCTGAATTAAAAAAAAAACCAAACAAACAAGCCTCTTGTTCATGGGATAATTGCTTTAATAATAACCTTGTGTATGGCCTTCACAGTAATGTCTCAAAATAGTTGCTGATGATACCAACATTGTTGGAGATCACAAACTCATATTTGATACATTTGGTGCACTTGTTACAATAATTTTACTGTACTTGTTATTCTGTGATATTTCAGTAGCTTCCTGTCTCAGATAAATTTATCTCAATTTTGCTGTAAATTATTCATATATAATTCTGGGTTTGGTACGCCGTTTCAAACAACTCTTTTGAAACAGGGTCTCTTCCCCACCAAAGACGACAGTGTGAAGATCCCCAGAAGGAACCCCCAATGTTGATGGGTGAGTGTGGGCATCCATCAAAGAAAACATCTGCAAAGGGAACATTTGTCCAAGAAAAAGAAAAAAAGTAAACTCTGGATAATGTAACTTTATCAACACACCCAACAAATCTCATGGAACAATAACATTGCTTTAATCACAGCTGCAAAACTTTATTGTCTTTTCAGGATTATGTAGAGCAGGCACAGACAACCTTCAGTCCTACAGTTGTTGTGAAACTACAACACCCAGCATGCTGCAATGGTAAAGGTGTAGCTGATTCACAGGAAAGTATGATGGGACTTGTAGTTTCCCAACATTTGGAGTGCCACAAATTGCCTATGGCTGACCCCAAGCAATGTCTAAGACCACCAAAGCACACACAGAAGTGTATTTGTAACATCCAAAATGGAAAGCCCCATTATTCAGTTATGATATACTCACCGCATTACTCCTCACATGTAGGTGAACCTGTACAGAACACTATAAAGGCGGCATTAAATTCTCTCTCTGAATGACATACCCCTCTGTCACACCCCTCTTACTTCCTCACCTATCCAAACACCACTTTTTTTTCTACTTTATACAATTCATATTTCATTGGGTGCAGTTAACACTTTATGATGACTGCTATATTGAAAAAAATTAAAGCACATTCAAATACACCTAATAAAAATGCATATAGAAATAATTATTACAAGGACTGTCCAAATAAAAACGACCCCCCTGTGAATAAAAGCTTACATTGTTGGCATTTATTTTAAGCACAGTTGTTAAACATATAAATCATATCTGTCTGTTATTTACAGTGAGAAATAGACTACTAAGTGATCGGATCTGGTTTATCGAGTACCGATAAATATGATCGTTACAACCACTGAACATCAATACATACTTTTCTAAGCTCTACCGGGCATGTGCTGTGAATCTGAGAGGTTGCTATACGATTTCTTCACACCAACATAGATCTCTTGAGATTTCCCCTGGTTACGATATATTTGTATATCAAGATTAATTGGGAGATACACACCCTAAGTAGGAACTTTTGAGCGCTATGCTATAGGCATATTGGACTGCATTCACACTTGAGTGAGTTAGGTGCTGACAGAACTGCACCACACTGCTCATTCAGCCAATAACCCATCCCCCACCCCGATTTAAGGTACCTTATGGCTTAAGAGGGTCATAGGGTTATGCACCTAAGAATCCAGAGCTTCATTTATTTATAATATACAGAGCAGTGCCATTCATTATTTTTTATTAAATTCATTGGTGTCAGATATCCATTAATAAAGAGATCTGATAATAATTAAACAGATCTGAAGAGACCCAAAGTGCCATATTAGAGGACCTTGTTTTTGGGATCTTGTTTTGATCCGACCTCAGAGATTGAAAATAAGGGTGGAAAGTTACTCCTGGGCTAAACCATGGTGATTGCAGGGGAGTCACATTTCATCTGTTGCTAACAGTATTAGAGTTGAGAGTTGATGTTTCCTATCCCAAGTCTAAATAACAGTGTGATAGTAACGCTGGTCAGTGTCTGTGTGCAGTAAGCAATTCAAAGATATATCCCTGCATGTAAAGAATACAATTACCTTTACTCCCCCAACAATCAATATGGTTTAGCCCAGGAGTAACTTTCCTCTTATTTTTAAGCTCCTTCTTAAGTCTGAATCAGGTCTTTTGCCATTATATTTCCTCTGTGCCCCTTTTAAACATTAAGAAGTGGTTCAAATTATAATATAGTAAAGCCCATTCCCTTTCAGTTTCTTGTTCCTTCAAAATAAATACCATACAAAGGCACAGGACTCGGATGACTTTTAAACATGTTTATTTAAGGTCAGTAACTTGATAATTTTTACAAGGCAAATATTTGAAAGGCGAAAAACAAAAAAAACAAAAACAAATTGTATGTACATAATGTACAGAAAAGTTACAAAAAGCTATTTATTTCATATTAGTTCTCTAACCATGCGGAGGAAGCCAAAAAAACAACAAATTTCATGTATACTAAGATTCAGCTCTTAGAAATAACTTATTGCTACTGATGAACAAATAGAAATAAAAAAAAAAATATACAACACAATGTAATAACGTATGGTGTAATCATGTTCAGAGCTCTACAGAAAGGCTTCCCACCGATCGTGATCCAGGTACAAAGTGAATACAAAACAGATTTGTTAGCTATACCTATGGAGGTTGTTACAAAATATATATATCTATATACACACACATTGAAAAATAAAATGCTTTTTAGAAGTTTAAAAAAAAATAAGTCGGGGTAAGATACAAGAATGAAATAATGCCTGCTTTTCAAAACGTGTAATGTTAACCATGTGTCGCATTTGTGGCTGGTAAAGGTCTAAATCGTGAAGGTGCAAGGACTTCCTGTTGCCGATTACCCATAATAACACAGTTTTTTTGGTTTGTAGGAATATTCAGTGGATTGCAGTGATTACAATGTGTTAAATTTGTAACAATGTTGTATATATATATTAAAAAAATACATGTAATGTTAAAAAATAAAAAACACTTTGGGACAAATTCCTGCTGAAATTGGTGACTTATTAACCACTGAGCAGATACTATGGAGACTGGCATTTTCTTGGTGATTTTATGTAGGTGAACATAGGACAGGGCTAGATTTCAATAAACGGTGAAAAAGTGGTGATGTTGCCCATAGCAACTAATCAGATTCTAGCTCACTTTCCTCTTATATATTGGAGAATGTCACCTAGGATCTAATTGGTTGCTATGGGCAACAGCTCTGCTGTTTCCTTTGCGCAGTTTAGTAAATCTGGTCCTGACTGTTCTAGTCGGCAGCATGGCATGCATGGCCCTTTTGATAAAGGAGATACATGACACATTACAGCATGCTTTTATATACACAACAGGGTCGTGTGTCCCCATTCAACCTGCAGTAAAGGATGAGCTATAACTTTAGATCTTTTTTCGTAGTCTATAGCATACAGAAGGCATGTGAGGTGGAGCGTTTTATTCAATAGTATGGCGTTGGATTAAAGATGTCTGGAGTTTAGGGAACATACAGGGTGTAAAATATTTACATGGTATAAAAACCATAACATTATAGGCAAAGGTAGGCACTTGTGATGGGCACTGCAACGTGGGTGGCTAATGGGCTATGTACCAGATATTCACAGTGATTTGGCAAGTTAGACCTTCCAAAAACAAGGCAAGACGGAGATCTAGTTCCATAAACGGAAGAGACGCAGCAAGGTGGCTGTAACGCAATACGGATTGACGGTTCCATTGGAAACAAGGCTGTAAATAGTGGATAATAAGATCGCACACACACTAGCTGAGGTTTAGATTTACTGTCCCATAAGCCGGAGTCTGACATTAAGGCTTTATTTTACTCTGAGGCTGCTAACACGCACTCAAGAGTACACTGTGATTTGGCGACGTAACGTGGTATTTAAGGATATAGGTCCGGATTCAGTTTCGTAGCTTTCGTCTTGCGTACGTTGTTTTAAGAATTGAGCTACTACGCATGCGTCGTGGCTTATTTAGATCTACGTACCATTTCTGTACGTAGATTGCGTAAGCGAGGTCTAAACTGCAGAAATGGTACGTAAATAGTGTAAATAAGCGGAACTGTGAATCCGGACCAATATGAGTTTATTTAACTATGTCGTAGACCAGTGTTCCCCAACCTCAGTCCTCAGGGACCAGTAACAGTGCATGTTTTCCAGGTGTCACTGCTGGAGCACAGGTGTGTTCATTACTAACTGTCAACTTTTAAAAGCTCCACAGGTGCTGCTCATTATATCACTTGTGATTCTTTAACGACACCTAGAAAATATGGACTGTTAGCGGTCCCCGAGGACTGAGGTTGGGGAACACGGTCGTAGACCAGAATAAAACACCAGGTTGTGTAAAGTATAATAATAATATTCTATTTTCTATAAGGCAACATTTCTAAAAACCAGCTCCAGGTCACTTTGGAATGGAAATGATCCTAGTCTCGGGTCGGGAAGACACACTCCAGTATGCTTCTACTTACAGATTATACAGCAAAGCCATCTGTAATGAGTTTTTCGTATGTATTAAAAACCGCCCAACACCGAACTTCCTTTTGAGCTGGAGTAGTAAGTTAGCCGAAGGATGCGGCCTGCGGGAAGTCCCCTAACGACTTCCTGCTCCATGTGACCATTAACCAGGCCTGGCCAACCTGTGGCCCGCCAGGTGTTGTGAAACTACAACTCCCAGCATGCATATACATAGCCAATACATGACAAAGCATGCTGGGAACTCGTAGCATCACAACAGCTGGAGAACCATGTTGGCTAGGCCTGCTTGGGGGTATGTTTAGGGACAAAATAAAGCACTTGTGTATAACGGGAAGTTCCTGATGTCTGAATGTGTTGGTCCTTTAAACAGCCCCAACAGAGTCACTGCTCTTGCATGTATTCTATAAATATTATAGAAACATTTTCTGGCACACTTCAGAATATTGCTTTTTATTTATATATATTTTTCTAGCCAGGATTTGTCCTCATGTTGTCCAGTTTTGCACCCTGTTTTATAGCCCCTTACAAAGTCTCCAGATAAACTGCAGCACAAGTTTACGCAAGGTAGGATACAACACCCACTATGAACGCAGCTAGATGTGCCAGTGACACCATTTCCCCTGTCGCAGGCACGGTTTGAATAAGTTCCTTTACCTCTGTAAAATTTGCTGTGCTTTTTCAACCATGCATTCACCAATTCAACCTAAGGCTATATCGACTGCAAACATGACGCAACATATTTAATGAAGACAGGAAGGGGGATAACGTGACAGCAAACACACCAAGGACCAGATTTACTAAGCTGTGGGTTTGTTGCTTATAGCAACCAATTGGATTCTAGCTCTCACTTTCTTGTTTCATACTAGAGAATGTCAGCTGACCGCTGATTGGCTGCTATGGGCAACATCCTCACTTTTCCAAACCTGCAGCTTAGTAAATCCGTCCCCAAATCTAAAGAAGAATCTTGCGCAACAGAGCCACAATTGCCCAGTATAACGGGATGGAACTGTAAAATAAAAATCAGTCAGAGCAATATACATCATTAAGGTGCCCAACGCAAACCTGGTTTTACAGACCAATAATCAGTTTCACAGCTCTACTATAACGGGATTAAGGAGGGACATTTAAATACATATATACACATCCACACAGACAGACACCCTTATATGGCTCAAAGGCTCAGCCGATATAAAAATTATATACAATCCACTCAAGAGACTCATCTACACTACAAAAATAAAGTTCATTAAGGAGGGAAAACTAAAGAGTCGTTACTTCCGTAAGAGCCACAGAGATTAGAGAGGGACTTTATGCCCGAGAAGGAACATCAATAGTCCAGTGACTGATTCAGGCCCAAGTTTGGCGTTGTGTAGGAAAGCAAGCAACGTTATGGGTAGAGCTGGCCACACATATGATAATGGGTTTATTATATATATTGTCGTAACACCACAAACTCTTTCAATACAATTCGCAGCCTCCATAATCCGATCGTTCAGTCAGCCTGACCGAACAGACCGCTGCTGTGCCAAGCCTAAAGGGGAGATGGCCCTAATTATTAGTCCATATATTGGATCCAGATTTACTATAAGGGGTGAAGTTTTCTCAATCACCCCTTTTGTTAGGTGGCAGATGCGCGAGAGCTGCTTTACCGGGAATGATGCGGAGCCTGGTAAATAAATTAGATGGTGAGGCATGGCAGAAAAGCGCTCCCGCTTTGGGGATATCTTAAGGAAGGGCCCTGCCAGCGTGACACCGAACAAGAAAGGGGCGTGGCCTCCCCTGGGCCAGATGGTAGTTTCGATAGCGCAGGGATCTGGTCCAGTGCGCAATCACCAGGCTATTGGACCGTTACGCTGCATAGTGTGTGACCAGCTTTACGTTGCAGCTCACAGAGCATGTAAACGGCTATTGAAGTGTAGCAACAAAGCCACAGTACAATTAATAATGGACATAGTTTTACTTGTCACAGGAAAGCCCTGGCCACTGATGTTTGTACTATTCTCTGGAACACATGGAGGAAAATACATTCTCTGATTGGCACTTGGTATGTTTATTGAGTGAAAGGCAACCAGTGGACTGACTAACAGCACCAGACACAAAGCAATGCATTCTGGGATTTGGACGCAGCATTTTTCCTGAACTACAGAAGACTTACTACTTTGTTTACTTTGGGCCATATGGGGAGAACAAACTGCAAATACAGAACCATCAACCGGTATTGGTTTCATGGTTACTTACACCAGTCTATGCACCCCTGAAGGCTACATTAACCCAACGTACTTTCTCTTTGCCTCAATATACACACACACACACACACGGCTCTATCTCCCATGCTATCAAGTTGGTGTATGAAAAGCAACTACTGAATACCAGTTCTCAGCGTGACTTTAAGGGTTAATTTAGGTCTGTGCTGTCCACTCATTGGATAACAGAGCGTGGGAGGGAGGACTAAAACAGCGACAAGTTAGACTGCATTTTCAAGGCACTTGAAGATTTAATTTCATGAAAGTAAATATTTTTAAACATTACGTTGAAAGCTAAACAAATGAAAATATCCCAACGTTAGATACCCTATAAGGGCTTCTAGTTTTAAGCCGACAGCAATCGATCTAAATGACTTAAACTGGCCGGGTTATAAGCGTTCAGCAGAAAGACAAAGCAGGACTTCATAGCTCCATAAAGGTACTAAACCAAGCCTGAGCGATCTGTGGCTCTTCAGGTGTAGTGAAAGTACAAGTCTCAGCCAGCTTTAATAGCTCAGGCATAACTTAACACAGACAAGGCATGCTGGGAATCGTAGTTTCACAACACCTGGTAAGCCACACCTGTACTAAATGTTAAAATGCCAAAGTATGGCT